>CATKUP010000565.1:0-124022 GCA_949786385.1 Onychomys leucogaster
GTTAGCTTCATGAAGGATGTAGTTCTTTTGAGCTGAAAAGTGACTGCCCTTACCTGAAACGAAGTCTTGCTTCAAGTAGACACAGCGCCTGGGATTTAACTCCATTTCTGAAGGGAAAACACAGCATAGTTCTCTTCCATGGATCACACTCTGCTTTAGAGCAAGAAGCACGCTCTTGCTTTATAGAGTCTCTAATACAGCAGGAAACGTGAGTGTGCTCAGAAGAAAAGAACGGTGTTTCCTACACAAACAGACCATATCTAGTTCAACTGTGATTCTGAAACTGAAACAAACCACAGGTCCTCTAACATCCAATGCTTGTCAGTTAAGATGAGAAAAGTTGAGCTTCGTGAACGATGTAGTTCGTTTGAGCTGAAAAGTGACTGCCCTTACCTGAAAGGAAATTTTGCTTGTAGGAAGACACAGAGCATGGAATTTAACTCCATTTCTGAAGGGTAACACACCAGCATAGTTCTCATCCATGGATCACACTCTACTTTAGAGCAAGAAGCACGCTCTTGCTTTCTAGAGACTCTAAGACAGCAGGAAACTTGAGTGTGCTCAGAAGAAAAGAACGGTGTTTCTTACACATACGGTCCATATCTAGTTCAACTGTGATTCTGAAACTGAAACAAACCACAGGTCCTCTAAGATCCAGGGTTGTCAGTTAAGAAGCGAAACGTGTGAGCATCCTGAAAAATGTAGTTCATTTGAGCTGTAAAGTAACTGCCCTTACTTGAAACGAAGTCTTCCTTGTAGGAAGACTCAGAGCCTGGGCTTTAACTCCATTTCTGAAGTGAAACAGAGAGCAGAGTTCTCATCCATTCTTTACACTCTGCTTTAGAGCAAGAAGCACGCTCTTGCTTTCTAGAGTCTCTAATACAGCAGGAAGCGTGAGTGTGCTGAGAACAAAAGAACAGTGTTTCCTACACATATGGAAAATATCTAGTCCAACTCTGCTTCTGCAACTGAAACAAACCACAGGTCCTCTAACATCCAATGCTTGTCAGTCAGATGAGAAACGTGTGACCTTCGTGAACTATGTAGTTTGTTTGAGCTGTAAAGTAACTGCCCTTACCTGAAACCAAGTCTAGCTTGTAGAAAGACTCAGAGCCTGGGATTCAATTCCATTTCTGAAGAGAAACACACAGCAGAGTTCTCATCCATTGATAACACTCTGCTTTAGAGCAAGAGGCACGCTCTTGCTTTCTAGAGTCTCTAACACTGCAGGAAACTTGAGTGTGCTCAGTACAAAATAACAGTGTTTCCTACACATACGGGCCATATCTAGTTCAACTCTGCTTCTGAAACAGAAACAAACTACAGGTCCTGTAACATCCAATGCTTGTCAGTTAAGATGAGCAATGTGTGATCTTCGAGAACGATGTAGTTCATTTGAGCTGATAAGTGACTGCCCTTACCTGAAACGAAGTCTTGCTTGTAAAAAGACTCAGAACCTGGGATTTAACTCCATTTCTGAAGTGAAACACACAGCAGAGTTCTCATCCATTGATCACACTCTGCTTTAGAGGAAGAAGCACAATCTTGCATTCTATTATGTCTAGGACAGCAGGAAATGTGAGTGTCCTGAGAACAAAAGAATGGTGTTTCCTACACATACAGACCATATCTAATGCAACTCTCCTTCTGAAACTGATACAAAGCACAGGGCTCTAACATCCGATGCTTGTCAGTAAGATGAGAAACGTGTGAGCTTCGTGAACGATGTAGTTCGTTTGAGCTGTAAAGTAACTGCCCTTACTTGAAACGAATTCTTGCTTGTAGGAAGACTCAGAGCCTGGGATTTCACTCCATATCTGAAGTAAAACACACAGCAGAGTTCTCATATATAGATCACACTCTGCTTTAGAGCAAGAAGCACGCTCTTGCTTTCTAGAGACTCTAAGACAGCAGGAAATGTGAGTGTCCTGAGAACAAAAGAACGGTGTTTCCTACACATATGGAAAATATCTAGTCCAACTCTGCTTCTGCAACTGAAACAAACCACAGGTCCTCTAACATCCAATGCTTGTCAGTTAAGATGAGAAACGTGAGCTTCGTGAACGATGTAGTTTGTTTGAGCTGTAAAGTAACTGCCCTTTACCTGAAAATGAAGTCTTGCTTGTAGAAAGACTCAGAGCCTGGTATTCAATTCCATTTCTGAAGTGAAACACACAGCAGAGTTCTCATCCATTCATCACACTCTGCTATAGAGCAAGAAGCACGCTCTTGCTTTCTAGAGTCTCTAAGACAGCAGGAAACTTGCAGTGTGCTCAGTACAAAATAACAGTGTTTCCTACACATACGGGCCATATCTAGTTCAAATCTGCTTCGGAAACAGAAACAAACCACAGGTCCTCTAACATCCAATGTTTGTCAGTTAAGATGAGAAACGTGTGAGCTTCGTGAATGATGTAGTTCGTTTGAGCTGTTAGTAACTGCTCTTATCTGAATCGAAGTCTTGCTTGTAGGAAGAAACAGCGCCTGGAATTTAACTCCATTTCTGAAGGGAAACACACAGCAGAGTTCTCATCCATTGATCACACTCTGCTATAGAGCAAGAAGCACGCTCTTGCTTTCTAGAGTCTCGAATACAGCAGGAAACGTGAGTGTGCTCAGAAGAAAAGAACGGTGTTTCCTACACAAACGGACCATATCTAGTTCAACTGTGATTCTGAAACTGAAACAAACCACAGGTCCTCTAACATCCAATGCTTGTCAGTTAAGATGAGAAAAGTTGAGCTTCGTGAACGATGTAGATCGTTTGAGCTGAAAAGTGACTTCCCTTACCTGAAAGGAAATTTTGCTTGTAGGAAGACACAGAGCATGGAATTTAACTCCATTTCTGAAGGGTAACACACAGCATAGTTCTCATCCATGGATCACACTCTACTTTAGAGCAAGAAGCACGCTCTTGCTTTCTAGAGTCTCTACTACAGCAAGAAACTTGAGTGTGCTCAGAAAAAAAGAACAGTGTTTACTACACATAAGGGACATACCTAGTGCAACTCTACTTCTGAAACTGAAACAAACCACAGGTCCTCTAACATACAATGCTTGTCAGTTAAGATGAGAAACGTGTGAGTTTCGTGAACGATGTAGTTCGTTTGAGATGTAAAGTAACTTCCCTTACCTGAAACGAAGTTTTCTTGTAGGAAGACTCAGCGCCTGGGATTTAACTCCATTTCTGAAGGGAAACACACAGCAGAGTTCTCATCCATAGATCACAATCTGCTTTAGAGCAAGAAGCATGCTCTTGCTTTCTATTTTCTCTAAGACAGCAGGAAATGTTAGTGTCCTGAGAACAAAAGAACGGTGTTTCCTACACATACAGACCATATCTAGTTCAACTGTGATTCTGAAACTGAAACAAATCACAGGTCCTATAACATCCAATGCTTGTCAGTTAAGAAGAGAAACGTGTGAGCTTCGTGAACGATGTAGTTCGTTTGAGCTGTAAAGTAACTGCCCTTACTTGAAACGAAGTCTTCCTTGTAGGAAGACTCAGAGCCTGGGCTTTAACTCCATTTCTGAAGTGAAACAGAGAGCAGAGTTCTCATCCATTCTTTACACTCTGCTTTAGAGCAAGAAGCACGCTCTTGCTTTCTAGAGTCTCTAATACAGCAGGAAGCGTGAGTGTGCTGAGAACAAAAGAACGATGTTTCCTACACATACGGGCCATATCTAGTTCAACTCTGCTTCTGAAACAGAAACAAACCACAGGTCCTCTTACATCCAATGCTTGTCAGTTAAGATGAGCAACGTGTGAGCCTCGAGAACGATGTAGTTCATTTGAGCAGAAAAGTGACTGCCCTTACGTGAAACGAAGTCTTGCTTGTAAAAAGACTCAGAACCTGGGATTTAACTCCATTTCTGAAGTGAAACACACAGCAGAGTTCTCATCCATTGATCACACTCTGCTTTAGAGGAAGAAGCACAATCTTGCTTTCTATTATCTCTAGGACAGCAGGAAATGTGAGTGTCCTGAGAACAAAAGAACGGTGTTTCCTACACATACAGACCATATCTAATGCAACTCTGCTTCTGAAACTGATACAAAGCACAGGTCTCTAACATCCGATGCTTGTCAGTTAAGATGAGAAACGTGTGAGCTTCGTGAACGATGTAGTTCGTTTGAGCTGTAAAGTAACTGCCCTTACTTGATACGAATTCTTGCTTGTAGGAAGACTCAGAGCCTGAGATTTAACTCCATATCTGAAGTAAAACACACAGCAGAGTTCTCATATATAGATCACACTCTGCTTTAGAGCAAGAAGCACGCTCTTGCTTTCTAGAGACACTAAGACAGCAGGAAACTTGAGTGTGCTCAGAACAAAAGAACGGTGTTTCCTACACATATGGACCATATCTAGTTCAAATCTGCTTCTGAAACTGAAACAAACCACAGGTGCTCTAACATCCAATGCTTGTCAGTTAAGATGAGAAATGTGTGAGCTTCGTGGACGATGTAGTTCATTTGAGCTGTAAAGTAACTGCCCTTACCTGAAACGAAGTCTTGCTTGTAGGAATTCTCAGAGCCTGGGATTTAACTCCATTTCTGAAGTGAAACACACAGCAGAGTTCTCATCCATAGATCACACTCTGCTTTAGAGCAAGAAGCACGCTCTTGCTTTCTATTTTCTCTAAGACATCAGGACATGTGAGTGTCCTGAGAACAAAAGAAGGGTGTTTTCTACACACACGGACCATATCTAGTCCAACTCTGCTTCTGAAACTGATAAAAAGCACTGGTCCTCTAACATCTAATGCTTGTCAGTTAAGATGGGAAACTTGTTAGCTTCATGAAGGATGTAGTTCTTTTGAGCTGAAAAGTGACTGCCCTTACCTGAAACGAAGTCTTGCTTCAAGTAGACACAGCGCCTGGGATTTAACTCCATTTCTGAAGGGAAAACACAGCATAGTTCTCTTCCATGGATCACACTCTGCTTTAGAGCAAGAAGCATGCTCTTGCTTTATAGAGTCTCTAATACAGCAGGAAACGTGAGTGTGCTCAGAAGAAAAGAACGGTGTTTCCTACACAAACGGACCATATCTAGTTCAACTGTGATTCTGAAACTGAAACAAACCACAGGTCCTCTAACATCCAATGCTTGTCAGTTAAGATGAGAAAAGTTGAGCTTCGTGAACGATGTAGTTCGTTTGAGCTGAAAAGTGACTGCCCTTACCTGAAAGGAAATTTTGCTTGTAGGAAGACACAGAGCATGGAATTTAACTCCATTTCTGAAGGGTAACACACAGCATAGTTCTCATCCATGGATCACACTCTACTTTAGAGCAAGAAGCACGCTCTTGCTTTCTAGAGTCTCTACTACAGCAAGAAACTTGAGTGTGCTCAGAAAAAAAGAACAGTGTTTACTACACATAAGGGACATACCTAGTGCAACTCTACTTCTGAAACTGAAACAAACCACAGGTCCTCTAACATACAATGCTTGTCAGTTAAGATGAGAAACGTGTGAGCTTCGTGAACGATGTAGTTCGTTTGAGATGTAAAGTAACTTCCCTTACCTGAAACGAAGTTTTCTTGTAGGAAGACTCAGCGCCTGGGATTTAACTCCATTTCTGAAGGGAAACACACAGCAGAGTTCTCATCCATAGATCACAATCTGCTTTAGAGCAAGAAGCATGCTCTTGCTTTCTATTTTCTCTAAGACAGCAGGAAATGTTAGTGTCCTGAGAACAAAAGAACGGTGTTTCCTACACATACAGACCATATCTAGTTCAACTGTGATTCTGAAACTGAAACAAATCACAGGTCCTATAACATCCAATGCTTGTCAGTTAAGAAGAGAAACGTGTGAGCTTCGTGAACGATGTAGTTCGTTTGAGCTGTAAAGTAACTGCCCTTACTTGAAACGAAGTCTTCCTTGTAGGAAGACTCAGAGCCTGGGCTTTAACTCCATTTCTGAAGTGAAACAGAGAGCAGAGTTCTCATCCATTCTTTACACTCTGCTTTAGAGCAAGAAGCACGCTCTTGCTTTCTAGAGTCTCTAATACAGCAGGAAGCGTGAGTGTGCTGAGAACAAAAGAACGATGTTTCCTACACATACAGGCCATATCTAGTTCAACTCTGCTTCTGAAACAGAAACAAACCACAGGTCCTCTTACATCCAATGCTTGTCAGTTAAGATGAGCAACGTGTGAGCCTCGAGAACGATGTAGTTCATTTGAGCAGAAAAGTGACTGCCCTTACGTGAAACGAAGTCTTGCTTGTAAAAAGACTCAGAACCTGGGATTTAACTCCATTTCTGAAGTGAAACACACAGCAGAGTTCTCATCCATTGATCACACTCTGCTTTAGAGGAAGAAGCACAATCTTGCTTTCTATTATCTCTAGGACAGCAGGAAATGTGAGTGTCCTGAGAACAAAAGAACGGTGTTTCCTACACATACAGACCATATCTAATGCAACTCTGCTTCTGAAACTGATACAAAGCACAGGTCTCTAACATCCGATGCTTGTCAGTTAAGATGAGAAACGTGTGAGCTTCGTGAACGATGTAGTTCGTTTGAGCTGTAAAGTAACTGCCCTTACTTGATACGAATTCTTGCTTGTAGGAAGACTCAGAGCCTGAGATTTAACTCCATATCTGAAGTAAAACACACAGCAGAGTTCTCATATATAGATCACACTCTGCTTTAGAGCAAGAAGCACGCTCTTGCTTTCTAGAGACACTAAGACAGCAGGAAACTTGAGTGTGCTCAGAACAAAAGAACGGTGTTTCCTACACATATGGACCATATCTAGTTCAAATCTGCTTCTGAAACTGAAACAAACCACAGGTGCTCTAACATCCAATGCTTGTCAGTTAAGATGAGAAATGTGTGAGCTTCGTGGACGATGTAGTTCATTTGAGCTGTAAAGTAACTGCCCTTACCTGAAACGAAGTCTTGCTTGTAGGAATTCTCAGAGCCTGGGATTTAACTCCATTTCTGAAGTGAAACACACAGCAGAGTTCTCATCCATAGATCACACTCTGCTTTAGAGCAAGAAGCACGCTCTTGCTTTCTATTTTCTCTAAGACAGCAGGACATGTGAGTGTCCTGAGAACAAAAGAAGGGTGTTTTCTACACACACGGACCATATCTAGTCCAACTCTGCTTCTGAAACTGATAAAAAGCACTGGTCCTCTAACATCTAATGCTTGTCAGTTAAGATGGGAAACTTGTTAGCTTCATGAAGGATGTAGTTCTTTTGAGCTGAAAAGTGACTGCCCTTACCTGAAACGAAGTCTTGCTTCAAGTAGACACAGCGCCTGGGATTTAACTCCATTTCTGAAGGGAAAACACAGCATAGTTCTCTTCCATGGATCACACTCTGCTTTAGAGCAAGAAGCACGCTCTTGCTTTATAGAGTCTCTAATACAGCAGGAAACGTGAGTGTGCTCAGAAGAAAAGAACGGTGTTTCCTACACAAACAGACCATATCTAGTTCAACTGTGATTCTGAAACTGAAACAAACCACAGGTCCTCTAACATCCAATGCTTGTCAGTTAAGATGAGAAAAGTTGAGCTTCGTGAACGATGTAGTTCGTTTGAGCTGAAAAGTGACTGCCCTTACCTGAAAGGAAATTTTGCTTGTAGGAAGACACAGAGCATGGAATTTAACTCCATTTCTGAAGGGTAACACACAGCATAGTTCTCATCCATGGATCACACTCTACTTTAGAGCAAGAAGCACGCTCTTGCTTTCTAGAGACTCTAAGACAGCAGGAAACTTGAGTGTGCTCAGAAGAAAAGAACGGTGTTTCTTACACATACGGTCCATATCTAGTTCAACTGTGATTCTGAAACTGAAACAAACCACAGGTCCTCTAAGATCCAGGGTTGTCAGTTAAGAAGCGAAACGTGTGAGCATCCTGAAAAATGTAGTTCATTTGAGCTCTAAAGTAATTGCCCTTAACATAAACGAAGTCTTGCTTGTAGGAATTCTCAGAGCCTGGGATTTAACTCCATTTCTGATGTGACACACACAGCAGAGTTCTCATCCATAGATCACACTCTGCTTTAGAGCAAGAAGCATGCTCTTGCTTTCTATTTTCTCTAAGACAGCAGGAAATGTGAGTGTCCTGAGAACAAAAGAACGGTGTTTCCTACACAAACGGACCATATCTAGTTCAACTGTGATTCTGAAACTGAAACAAACCACAGGTCCTCTAACATCCAATGCTTGTCAGTTAAGATGAGAAAAGTTGAGCTTCGTGAACGATGTAGTTCGTTTGAGCTGAAAAGTGACTTCCCTTACCTGAAAGGAAATTTTGCTTGTAGGAAGACTCAGAGCCTGGGCTTTAACTCCATTTCTGAAGTGAAACAGAGAGCAGAGTTCTCATCCATTCTTTACACTCTGCTTTAGAGCAAGAAGCACGCTCTTGCTTTCTAGAGTCTCTAATACAGCAAGAAACTTGAGTGTGCTGAGAAAAAAAGAACAGTGTTTACTACACATAAGGGACATACCTAGTTCAACTCTGCTTCTGAAACAGAAACAAACCACAGGTCCTCTTACATCCAATGCTTGTCAGTTAAGATGAGCAACGTGTGAGCCTCGAGAACGATGTAGTTCATTTGAGCTGAAAAGTGACTGCCCTTACGTGAAACGAAGTCTTGCTTGTAAAAAGACTCAGAACCTGGGATTTAACTCCATTTCTGAAGTGAAACACACAGCAGAGTTCTCATCCATTGATCACACTCTGCTTTAGAGGAAGAAGCACAATCTTGCTTTCTATTATCTCTAGGACAGCAGGAAATGTGAGTGTCCTGAGAACAAAAGAACGGTGTTTCCTACACATACAGACCATATCTAATGCAACTCTGCTTCTGAAACTGATACAAAGCACAGGTCTCTAACATCCGATGCTTGTCAGTTAAGATGAGAAACGTGTGAGCTTCGTGAACGATGTAGTTCGTTTGAGCTGTAAAGTAACTGCCCTTACTTGAAACGAATTCTTGCTTGTAGGAAGACTCAGAGCCTGGGATTTAACTCCATATCTGAAGTAAAACACACAGCAGAGTTCTCATATATAGATCACACTCTGCTTTAGAGCAAGAAGCACGCTCTTGCTTTCTAGAGACACTAAGACAGCAGGAAACTTGAGTGTGCTCAGAACAAAAGAACGGTGTTTCCTACTCATATGGACCATATCTAGTTCAAATCTGCTTCTGAAACTAAAACAAACCACAGGTGCTCTAACATCCAATGCTTGTCAGTTAAGATGAGAAATGTGTGAGCTTCGTGGACGATGTAGTTCATTTGAGCTGTAAAGAAACTGCCCTTACCTGAAACGAAGTCTTGCTTGTAGGAATTCTCAGAGCCTGGGATTTAACTCCATTTCTGAAGTGAAACACACAGCAGAGTTCTCATCCATAGATCACACTCTGCTTTAGAGCAAGAAGCACGCTCTTGCTTTCTATTTTCTCTAAGACAGCAGGACATGTGAGTGTCCTGAGAACAAAAGAAGGGTGTTTTCTACACACACGGACCATATCTAGTCCAACTCTGCTTCTGAAACTGATAAAAAGCACTGGTCCTCTAACATCTAATGCTTGTCAGTTAAGATGGGAAACTTGTTAGCTTCGTGAAGGATGTAGTTCTCTTGAGCTGAAAAGTGACTGCCCTTACCTGAAACGAAGTCTTGCTTCAAGTAGACACAGCGCCTGGGATTTAACTCCATTTCTGAAGGGAAAACACAGCATAGTTCTCTTCCATGGATCACACTCTGCTTTAGAGCAAGAAGCACGCTCTTGCCTTATAGAGTCTCTAATACAGCAAGAAACGTGAGTGTGCTCAGAAGAAAAGAACGGTGTTTCCTACACAAACGGACCATATCTAGTTCAACTGTGATTCTGAAACTGAAACAAACCACAGGTCCTCTAACATCCAATGCTTGTCAGTTAAGATGAGAAAAGTTGAGCTTCGTGAACGATGTAGTTCGTTTGAGCTGAAAAGTGACTGCCCTTACCTGAAAGGAAATTTTGCTTGTAGGAAGACACAGAGCATGGAATTTAACTCCATTTCTGAAGGGTAACACACAGCATAGTTCTCATCCATGGATCACACTCTACTTTAGAGCAAGAAGCACGCTCTTGCTTTCTAGAGTCTCTACTACAGCAAGAAACTTGAGTGTGCTCAGAAAAAAAAGAACAGTGTTTACTACACATAAGGGACATACCTAGTGCAACTCTACTTCTAAAACTGAAACAAACCACAGGTCCTCTAAAATACAATGCTTGTCAGTTAAGATGAGAAACGTGTGAGCTTCGTGAACGATGTAGTTCGTTTGAGATGTAAAGTAACTTCCCTTACCTGAAACGAAGTTTTATTGTAGGAAGACTCAGCGCCTGGGATTTAACTCCATTTCTGAAGGGAAACACACAGCAGAGCTCTCATCCATAGATCACAATCTGCTTTAGAGCAAGAAGCACGCTCTTGCTTTTTATTTTCTCTAAGACAGCAGGAAATGTTAGTGTCCTGAGAACAAAAGAACGGTGTTTCCTACACATACAGACTATATATAGTTCAACTGTGATTCTGAAACTGAAACAAATCACAGGTCCTCTAACATCCAATGCTTGTCAGTTAAGAAGAGAAACGTGTGAGCTTCGTGAACGATGTAGTTCATTTGAGCTGTAAAGTAACTGCCCTTACTTGAAACGAAGTCTTCCTTGTAGGAAGACTCAGAGCCTGGGCTTTAACTCCATTTCTGAAGTGAAACAGAGAGCAGAGTTCTCATCCATTCTTTACACTCTGCTTTAGAGCAAGAAGCACGCTCTTGCTTTCTAGAGTCTCTAATACAGCAGGAAGCGTGAGTGTGCTGAGAACAAAAGAACAGTGTTTCCTACACATATGGAAAATATCTAGTCCAACTCTGCTTCTGCAACTGAAACAAACCACAGGTCCTCTAACATCCAATGCTTGTCAGTTCAGATGAGAAACGTGTGACCTTCGTGAACTATGTAGTTTGTTTGAGCTGTAAAGTAACTGCCCTTACCTGAAACCAAGTCTAGCTTGTAGAAAGACTCAGAGCCTGGGATTCAATTCCATTTCTGAAGAGAAACACACAGCAGAGTTCTCATCCATTGATAACACTCTGCTTTAGAGCAAGAGGCACGCTCTTGCTTTCTAGAGTCTCTAACACTGCAGGAAACTTGAGTGTGCTCAGTACAAAATAACAGTGTTTCCTACACATACGGGCCATATCTAGTTCAACTCTGCTTCTGAAACAGAAACAAACTACAGGTCCTGTAACATCCAATGCTTGTCAGTTAAGATGAGCAATGTGTGATCTTCGAGAACGATGTAGTTCATTTGAGCTGATAAGTGACTGCCCTTACCTGAAACGAAGTCTTGCTTGTAAAAAGACTCAGAACCTGGGATTTAACTCCATTTCTGAAGTGAAACACACAGCAGAGTTCTCATCCATTGATCACACTCTGCTTTAGAGGAAGAAGCACAATCTTGCTTTCTATTATGTCTAGGACAGCAGGAAATGTGAGTGTCCTGAGAACAAAAGAATGGTGTTTCCTACACATACAGACCATATCTAATGCAACTCTCCTTCTGAAACTGATACAAAGCACAGGGCTCTAACATCCGATGCTTGTCAGTTAAGATGAGAAACGTGTGAGCTTCGTGAACGATGTAGTTCATTTGAGCTGTAAAGTAACTGCCCTTACTTGAAACGAATTCTTGCTTGTAGGAACACTCAGAGCCTGGGATTTCACTCCATATCTGAAGTAAAACACACAGCAGAGTTCTCATATATAGATCACACTCTGCTTTAGAGCAAGAAGCACGCTCTTGCTTTCTAGAGACTCTAAGACAGCAGGAAATGTGAGTGTCCTGAGAACAAAAGAACGGTGTTTCCTACACATATGGAAAATATCTAGTCCAACTCTGCTTCTGCAACTGAAACAAACCACAGGTCCTCTAACATCCAATGCTTGTCAGTTAAGATGAGAAACGTGAGCTTCGTGAACGATGTAGTTTGTTTGAGCTGTAAAGTAACTGCCCTTACCTGAAATGAAGTCTTGCTTGTAGAAAGACTCAGAGCCTGGTATTCAATTCCATTTCTGAAGTGAAACACACAGCAGAGTTCTCATCCATTCATCACACTCTGCTATAGAGCAAGAAGCACGCTCTTGCTTTCTAGAGTCTCTAAGACAGCAGGAAACTTGAGTGTGCTCAGTACAAAATAACAGTGTTTCCTACACATACGGGCCATATCTAGTTCAAATCTGCTTCGGAAACAGAAACAAACCACAGGTCCTCTAACATCCAATGTTTGTCAGTTAAGATGAGAAACGTGTGAGCTTCGTGAATGATGTAGTTCGTTTGAGCTGTTAGTAACTGCTCTTATCTGAATCGAAGTCTTGCTTGTAGGAAGAAACAGCGCCTGGAATTTAACTCCATTTCTGAAGGGAAACACACAGCAGAGTTCTCATCCATTGATCACACTCTGCTATAGAGCAAGAAGCACGCTCTTGCTTTCTAGAGTCTCGAATACAGCAGGAAACGTGAGTGTGCTCAGAAGAAAAGAACGGTGTTTCCTACACAAACGGACCATATCTAGTTCAACTGTGATTCTGAAACTGAAACAAACCACAGGTCCTCTAACATCCAATGCTTGTCAGTTAAGATGAGAAAAGTTGAGCTTCGTGAACGATGTAGATCGTTTGAGCTGAAAAGTGACTTCCCTTACCTGAAAGGAAATTTTGCTTGTAGGAAGACACAGAGCATGGAATTTAACTCCATTTCTGAAGGGTAACACACAGCATAGTTCTCATCCATGGATCACACTCTACTTTAGAGCAAGAAGCACGCTCTTGCTTTCTAGAGTCTCTACTACAGCAAGAAACTTGAGTGTGCTCAGAAAAAAAGAACAGTGTTTACTACACATAAGGGACATACCTAGTGCAACTCTACTTCTGAAACTGAAACAAACCACAGGTCCTCTAACATACAATGCTTGTCAGTTAAGATGAGAAACGTGTGAGCTTCGTGAACGATGTAGTTCGTTTGAGATGTAAAGTAACTTCCCTTACCTGAAACGAAGTTTTCTTGTAGGAAGACTCAGCGCCTGGGATTTAACTCCATTTCTGAAGGGAAACACACAGCAGAGTTCTCATCCATAGATCACAATCTGCTTTAGAGCAAGAAGCATGCTCTTGCTTTCTATTTTCTCTAAGACAGCAGGAAATGTTAGTGTCCTGAGAACAAAAGAACGGTGTTTCCTACACATACAGACCATATCTAGTTCAACTGTGATTCTGAAACTGAAACAAATCACAGGTCCTATAACATCCAATGCTTGTCAGTTAAGAAGAGAAACGTGTGAGCTTCGTGAACGATGTAGTTCGTTTGAGCTGTAAAGTAACTGCCCTTACTTGAAACGAAGTCTTCCTTGTAGGAAGACTCAGAGCCTGGGCTTTAACTCCATTTCTGAAGTGAAACAGAGAGCAGAGTTCTCATCCATTCTTTACACTCTGCTTTAGAGCAAGAAGCACGCTCTTGCTTTCTAGAGTCTCTAATACAGCAGGAAGCGTGAGTGTGCTGAGAACAAAAGAACGATGTTTCCTACACATACGGGCCATATCTAGTTCAACTCTGCTTCTGAAACAGAAACAAACCACAGGTCCTCTTACATCCAATGCTTGTCAGTTAAGATGAGCAACGTGTGAGCCTCGAGAACGATGTAGTTCATTTGAGCAGAAAAGTGACTGCCCTTACGTGAAACGAAGTCTTGCTTGTAAAAAGACTCAGAACCTGGGATTTAACTCCATTTCTGAAGTGAAACACACAGCAGAGTTCTCATCCATTGATCACACTCTGCTTTAGAGGAAGAAGCACAATCTTGCTTTCTATTATCTCTAGGACAGCAGGAAATGTGAGTGTCCTGAGAACAAAAGAACGGTGTTTCCTACACATACAGACCATATCTAATGCAACTCTGCTTCTGAAACTGATACAAAGCACAGGTCTCTAACATCCGATGCTTGTCAGTTAAG
Organism: Onychomys leucogaster; assembly: GCA_949786385.1. Taxonomy (NCBI): domain Eukaryota; kingdom Metazoa; phylum Chordata; class Mammalia; order Rodentia; family Cricetidae; genus Onychomys; species Onychomys leucogaster. The sequence goes on from CATKUP010000565.1 coordinate 14,023, forward strand.
ATGAGAAACGTGTGAGCTTCGTGAACGATGTAGTTCGTTTGAGCTGTAAAGTAACTGCCCTTACTTGATACGAATTCTTGCTTGTAGGAAGACTCAGAGCCTGAGATTTAACTCCATATCTGAAGTAAAACACACAGCAGAGTTCTCATATATAGATCACACTCTGCTTTAGAGCAAGAAGCACGCTCTTGCTTTCTAGAGACACTAAGACAGCAGGAAACTTGAGTGTGCTCAGAACAAAAGAACGGTGTTTCCTACACATATGGACCATATCTAGTTCAAATCTGCTTCTGAAACTGAAACAAACCACAGGTGCTCTAACATCCAATGCTTGTCAGTTAAGATGAGAAATGTGTGAGCTTCGTGGACGATGTAGTTCATTTGAGCTGTAAAGTAACTGCCCTTACCTGAAACGAAGTCTTGCTTGTAGGAATTCTCAGAGCCTGGGATTTAACTCCATTTCTGAAGTGAAACACACAGCAGAGTTCTCATCCATAGATCACACTCTGCTTTAGAGCAAGAAGCACGCTCTTGCTTTCTATTTTCTCTAAGACATCAGGACATGTGAGTGTCCTGAGAACAAAAGAAGGGTGTTTTCTACACACACGGACCATATCTAGTCCAACTCTGCTTCTGAAACTGATAAAAAGCACTGGTCCTCTAACATCTAATGCTTGTCAGTTAAGATGGGAAACTTGTTAGCTTCATGAAGGATGTAGTTCTTTTGAGCTGAAAAGTGACTGCCCTTACCTGAAACGAAGTCTTGCTTCAAGTAGACACAGCGCCTGGGATTTAACTCCATTTCTGAAGGGAAAACACAGCATAGTTCTCTTCCATGGATCACACTCTGCTTTAGAGCAAGAAGCATGCTCTTGCTTTATAGAGTCTCTAATACAGCAGGAAACGTGAGTGTGCTCAGAAGAAAAGAACGGTGTTTCCTACACAAACGGACCATATCTAGTTCAACTGTGATTCTGAAACTGAAACAAACCACAGGTCCTCTAACATCCAATGCTTGTCAGTTAAGATGAGAAAAGTTGAGCTTCGTGAACGATGTAGTTCGTTTGAGCTGAAAAGTGACTGCCCTTACCTGAAAGGAAATTTTGCTTGTAGGAAGACACAGAGCATGGAATTTAACTCCATTTCTGAAGGGTAACACACAGCATAGTTCTCATCCATGGATCACACTCTACTTTAGAGCAAGAAGCACGCTCTTGCTTTCTAGAGTCTCTACTACAGCAAGAAACTTGAGTGTGCTCAGAAAAAAAGAACAGTGTTTACTACACATAAGGGACATACCTAGTGCAACTCTACTTCTGAAACTGAAACAAACCACAGGTCCTCTAACATACAATGCTTGTCAGTTAAGATGAGAAACGTGTGAGCTTCGTGAACGATGTAGTTCGTTTGAGATGTAAAGTAACTTCCCTTACCTGAAACGAAGTTTTCTTGTAGGAAGACTCAGCGCCTGGGATTTAACTCCATTTCTGAAGGGAAACACACAGCAGAGTTCTCATCCATAGATCACAATCTGCTTTAGAGCAAGAAGCATGCTCTTGCTTTCTATTTTCTCTAAGACAGCAGGAAATGTTAGTGTCCTGAGAACAAAAGAACGGTGTTTCCTACACATACAGACCATATCTAGTTCAACTGTGATTCTGAAACTGAAACAAATCACAGGTCCTATAACATCCAATGCTTGTCAGTTAAGAAGAGAAACGTGTGAGCTTCGTGAACGATGTAGTTCGTTTGAGCTGTAAAGTAACTGCCCTTACTTGAAACGAAGTCTTCCTTGTAGGAAGACTCAGAGCCTGGGCTTTAACTCCATTTCTGAAGTGAAACAGAGAGCAGAGTTCTCATCCATTCTTTACACTCTGCTTTAGAGCAAGAAGCACGCTCTTGCTTTCTAGAGTCTCTAATACAGCAGGAAGCGTGAGTGTGCTGAGAACAAAAGAACGATGTTTCCTACACATACGGGCCATATCTAGTTCAACTCTGCTTCTGAAACAGAAACAAACCACAGGTCCTCTTACATCCAATGCTTGTCAGTTAAGATGAGCAACGTGTGAGCCTCGAGAACGATGTAGTTCATTTGAGCAGAAAAGTGACTGCCCTTACGTGAAACGAAGTCTTGCTTGTAAAAAGACTCAGAACCTGGGATTTAACTCCATTTCTGAAGTGAAACACACAGCAGAGTTCTCATCCATTGATCACACTCTGCTTTAGAGGAAGAAGCACAATCTTGCTTTCTATTATCTCTAGGACAGCAGGAAATGTGAGTGTCCTGAGAACAAAAGAACGGTGTTTCCTACACATACAGACCATATCTAATGCAACTCTGCTTCTGAAACTGATACAAAGCACAGGTCTCTAACATCCGATGCTTCTCAGTTAAGATGAGAAACGTGTGAGCTTCGTGAACGATGTAGTTCGTTTGAGCTGTAAAGTAACTGCCCTTACTTGATACGAATTCTTGCTTGTAGGAAGACTCAGAGCCTGAGATTTAACTCCATATCTGAAGTAAAACACACAGCAGAGTTCTCATATATAGATCACACTCTGCTTTAGAGCAAGAAGCACGCTCTTGCTTTCTAGAGACACTAAGACAGCAGGAAACTTGAGTGTGCTCAGAACAAAAGAACGGTGTTTCCTACACATATGGACCATATCTAGTTCAAATCTGCTTCTGAAACTGAAACAAACCACAGGTGCTCTAACATCCAATGCTTGTCAGTTAAGATGAGAAATGTGTGAGCTTCGTGGACGATGTAGTTCATTTGAGCTGTAAAGTAACTGCTCTTACCTGAAACGAAGTCTTGCTTGTAGGAATTCTCAGAGCCTGGGATTTAACTCCATTTCTGAAGTGAAACACACAGCAGAGTTCTCATCCATAGATCACACTCTGCTTTAGAGCAAGAAGCACGCTCTTGCTTTCTATTTTCTCTAAGACAGCAGGACATGTGAGTGTCCTGAGAACAAAAGAAGGGTGTTTTCTACACACACGGACCATATCTAGTCCAACTCTGCTTCTGAAACTGATAAAAAGCACTGGTCCTCTAACATCTAATGCTTGTCAGTTAAGATGGGAAACTTGTTAGCTTCATGAAGGATGTAGTTCTTTTGAGCTGAAAAGTGACTGCCCTTACCTGAAACGAAGTCTTGCTTCAAGTAGACACAGCGCCTGGGATTTAACTCCATTTCTGAAGGGAAAACACAGCATAGTTCTCTTCCATGGATCACACTCTGCTTTAGAGCAAGAAGCACGCTCTTGCTTTATAGAGTCTCTAATACAGCAGGAAACGTGAGTGTGCTCAGAAGAAAAGAACGGTGTTTCCTACACAAACGGACCATATCTAGTTCAACTGTGATTCTGAAACTGAAACAAACCACAGGTCCTCTAACATCCAATGCTTGTCAGTTAAGATGAGAAAAGTTGAGCTTCGTGAACGATGTAGTTCGTTTGAGCTGAAAAGTGACTGCCCTTACCTGAAAGGAAATTTTGCTTGTAGGAAGACACAGAGCATGGAATTTAACTCCATTTCTGAAGGGTAACACACAGCATAGTTCTCATCCATGGATCACACTCTACTTTAGAGCAAGAAGCACGCTCTTGCTTTCTAGAGACTCTAAGACAGCAGGAAACTTGAGTGTGCTCAGAAGAAAAGAACGGTGTTTCTTACACATACGGTCCATATCTAGTTCAACTGTGATTCTGAAACTGAAACAAACCACAGGTCCTCTAAGATCCAGGGTTGTCAGTTAAGAAGCGAAACGTGTGAGCATCCTGAAAAATGTAGTTCATTTGAGCTCTAAAGTAATTGCCCTTAACATAAACGAAGTCTTGCTTGTAGGAATTCTCAGAGCCTGGGATTTAACTCCATTTCTGATGTGACACACACAGCAGAGTTCTCATCCATAGATCACACTCTGCTTTAGAGCAAGAAGCATGCTCTTGCTTTCTATTTTCTCTAAGACAGCAGGAAATGTGAGTGTCCTGAGAACAAAAGAAGGGTGTTTCCTACACACACGGACCATATCTAGTCCAACTCTGCTTCTGAAACTGATAAAAAGCACTGGTCCTCTAACATCCAATGCTTGTCATTCAAGATGACAAAAGGTGAGCTTTGTGAATGATGTAGTTCATTTGAGCTGAAAAGTGACTGCCCTTACCATAAAGGAACTTTTGCTTGTAGGAAGACACAGAGCATGGAATTTAACTCCATTTCTGAAGGGTAACACACAGCAGAGTTCTCATCCATTGATCACACTCTACTATAGAGCAAGAGGCACGCTCTTGCTTTCTAGAGTCTCTAACACTGCAGGAAACTTGAGTGTGCTCAGTACAAAATAACAGTGTGTCCTACACATACGGGCCATATCTAGTTCAACTCTGCTTCTGAAACAGAAACAAACCACAGGTCCTCTTACATCCAATGCTTGTCAGTTAAGATGAGCAACGTGTGAGCTTCGAGAACGATGTAGTTCATTTGAGCTGAAAAGTGACTGCCCTTACGTGAAACGAGGTCATGCTTGCAAAAAGACTCAGAACCTGGGATTTAACTCCATTTCTGAAGTGAAACACACAGCAGAGTTCTCATCCATTGATCACACTCTGCTTTAGAGGAAGAAGCACAATCTTGCTTTCTATTATCTCTAGGACAGCAGGACATGTGAGTGTCCTGAGAACAAAAGAACGGTGTTTCCTACACATACAGACCATATCTAATGCAACTCTGCTTCTGAAACTGATACAAAGCACAGGTCTCTAACATCCGATGCTTGTCAGTTAAGATGAGAAACGTGTGAGCTTCGTGAACGATGTAGTTCGTTTGAGCTGTAAAGTAACTGCCCTTACTTGAAACGAATTCTTGCTTGTAGGAAGACTCAGAGCCTGGGATTTCACTCCATATCTGAAGTAAAACACACAGCAGAGTTCTCATATATAGATCACACTCTGCTTTAGAGCAAGAAGCACGCTCTTGCTTTCTATAGACTCTAAGACAGCAGGAAACTTGAGTGTGCTCAGAACAAAAGAACGGTGTTTCCTACACATATGGACCATATCTAGTTCAAATCTGCTTCTGAAACTGATAAAAAGCACTGGTCCTCTAACATCCAATGCTTGTCAGTTAAGATGGGAAACTTGTTAGCTTCGTGAACGATGTAGTTCTTTTGAGCTGAAAAGTGACTGCCCTTACCTGAAACGAAGTCTTGCTTCAAGTAGACACAGCGCCTGGGATTTAACTCCATTTCTGAAGGGAAAACACAGCATAGTTCTCTTCCATGGATCACACTCTGCTTTAGAGCAAGAAGCACGCTCTTGCTTTATAGAGTCTCTAATACAGCAGGAAACGTGAGTGTGCTCAGAAGAAAAGAACGGTGTTTCCTACACAAACGGACCATATCTAGTTCAACTGTGATTCTGAAACTGAAACAAACCACATGTCCTCTAACATCCAATGCTTGTCAGTTAAGATGAGAAAAGTTGAGCTTCGTGAACGATGTAGTTCGTTTGAGCTGAAAAGTGACTGCCCTTACCTGAAAGGAAATTTTGCTTGTAGGAAGACACAGAGCATGGATTTTAACTCCATTTCTGAAGGGTAACACACAGCATAGTTCTCATCCATGGATCACACTCTACTTTAGAGCAAGAAGCACGCTCTTGCTTTCTAGAGTCTCTACTACAGCAAGAAACTTGAGTGTGCTCAGAAAAAAAAGAACAGTGTTTACTACACATAAGGGACATACCTAGTGCAACTCTACTTCTAAAACTGAAACAAACCACAGGTCCTCTAACATACAATGCTTGTCAGTTAAGATGAGAAACGTGTGAGCTTCGTGAACGATGTAGTTCGTTTGAGATGTAAAGTAACTTCCCTTACCTGAAACGAAGTTTTCTTGTAGGAAGACTCAGCGCCTGGGATTTAACTCCATTTCTGAAGGGAAACACACAGCAGAGTTCTCATCCATAGATCACAATCTGCTTTAGAGCAAGAAGCACGCTCTTGCTTTCTATTTTCTCTAAGACAGCAGGAAATGTTAGTGTTCTGAGAACAAAAGAACGGTGTTTCCTACACATACAGACCATATCTAGTTCAACTGTGATTCTGAAACTGAAACAAATCACAGGTCCTCTAACATCCAATGCTTGTCAGTTAAGAAGAGAAACGTGTGAGCTTCGTGAACGATGTAGTTCGTTTGAGCTGTAAAGTAACTGCCCTTACTTGAAACGAAGTCTTCCTTGTAGGAAGACTCAGAGACTGGGCTTTAACTCCATTTCTGAAGTGAAACAGAGAGCAGAGTTCTCATCCATTCTTTACACTCTGCTTTAGAGCAAGAAGCACGCTCTTGCTTTCTGGAGTCTCTAATACAGCAGGAAGCGTGAGTGTGCTGAGAACAAAAGAACGGTGTTTCCTACACATATGGAAAATATCTAGTCCAACTCTGCTTCTGCAACTGAAACAAACCACAGGTCCTCTAACATCCAATGCTTGTCAGTTCAGATGAGAAACGTGTGACCTTCGTGAACTATGTAGTATGTTTGAGCTGTAAAGTAACTGCCCTTACCTGAAACCAAGTCGTGCTTGTAGAAAGACTCAGAGCCTGGGATTCAATTCCATTTCTGAAGTGAAACACACAGCAGAGTTCTCATCCATTGATAACACTCTGCTTTAGAGCAAGAGGCACGCTCTTGCTTTCTAGAGTCTCTAACACTGCAGTAAACTTGAGTGTGCTCAGTACAAAATAACAGTGTTTCCTACACATACGGGCCAAATCTAGTTCAACTCTGCTTCTGAAACAGAAACAAACTACAGGTCCTCTAACATCCAATGCTTGTCAGTTAAGATGAGCAATGTGTGATCTTCGAGAACGATGTAGTTCATTTGAGCTGATAAGTGACTGCCCTTACCTGAAACGAAGTCTTGCTTGTAAAAAGACTCAGAACCTGGGATTTAACTCCATTTCTGAAGTGAAACACACAGCAGAGTTCTCATCCATTGATCACACTCTGCTTTAGAGGAAGAAGCACAATCTTGCTTTCTATATTGTCTAGGACAGCAGGAAATGTGACTGTCCTGAGAACAAAAGAATGGTGTTTCCTACACATACAGACCATATCTAATGCAACTCTCCTTCTGAAACTGATACAAAGCACAGGTCTCTAACATCCGATGCTTGTCAGTTAAGATGAGAAACGTGTGAGCTTCGTGAACGATGTAGTTCGTTTGAGCTGTAAAGTAACTGCCCTTACTTGAAACGAATTCTTGCTTGTAGGAAGACTCAGAGCCTGGGATTTCACTCCATATCTGAAGTAAAACACACAGCAGAGTTCTCATATATAGATCACACTCTGCTTTAGAGCAAGAAGCATGCTCTTGCTTTCTATTTTCTCTAAGACAGCAGGAAACTTGAGTGTGCTCAGAACAAAAGAACGGTGTTTCCTACACATATGGACCATATCTAGTTCAAATCTGCTTCTGAAACTGAAACAAACCACAGGTGCTCTAACATCCAATGCTTGTCAGTTAAGATGAGAAATGTGTGAGCTTCGTAAACGATGTAGTTCATTTGAGCTGTAAAGTAACTGCCCTTACCTGAAACGAAGTCTTGCTTGTGGGAATTCTCAGAGCCTGGGATTTAACTCCATTTCTGAAGTGAAACACAGAGCAGAGTTCTCATCCATTGATAACACTCTGCTTTAGAGCAAGAGGCACGCTCTTGCTTTCTAGAGTCTCTAAGACCGCAGGAAACTTGAGTGTGCTCAGTACAAAATAACAGTGTTTCCTACACATACGGGCCATATCTAGTTCAACTCTGCTTCTGAAACCGAAACAAACCACAGGTCCTCTAACATCCAATGCTTGTCAGTTAAGATGAGCAACATGTGAGCTTCGTGAACGATGTAGTTCGTTTGAGCTGAAAAGTGACTGCCCTTACCTGAAACGAAGTCTTGCTTGTAGAAAGACTCAGAATCTGGGATTTAACTCCATTTCTGAAGTGAAACACACAGCAGAGTTCTCATCCATAGATCACAGTCTGCTTTAGAGCAAGAAGCACGCTCTTGCTTTCTAGAGACTCTAAGACAGCAGGAAACTTGAGTGTGCTCAGTACAAAATAACAGTGTTTCCTACACATACGGGCCATATCTAGTTCAACTGTGATTCTGAAACTGAAACAAACCACAGGTCCTCTAAGATCCAGGGTTGTCAGTTAAGAAGCGAAACGTGTGAGCTTCCTGAAAAATGTAGTTCATTTGAGCTGTAAAGTAATTGCCCTTAACATAAACGAAGTCTTGCTTGTAGGAATTCTCAGAGCCTGGGATTTAACTCCATTTCTGATGTGACACACACAGCAGAGTTCTCATCCATAGATCACACTCTGCTTTAGAGCAAGAAGCATGCTCTTGCTTTCTATTTTCTCTAAGACAGCAGGAAATGTGAGTGTCCTGAGAACAAAAGAAGGGTGTTTCCTACACACACGGACCATATCTAGTCCAACTCTGCTTCTGAAACTGATACAAAGCACTGGTCCTCTAATATCCAATGCTTGTCATTCAAGATGAGAAAAGGTGAGCTTTGTGAACGATGTAGTTCATTTGTGCTGAAAAGTGACTGCCCTTACCATAAAGGAACTTTTGCTTGTAGGAAGACACAGAGCATGGAATTTAACTCCATTTCTGAAGGGTAACACACAGTAGAGTTCTCATCCATTGATCACACTCTGCTTTAGAGGAAGAAGCACAATCTTGCTTTCTATTATCTCTAGGACAGCAGGAAATGTGAGTGTCCTGAGAACAAAAGAACGGTGTTTCCTACACATACAGACCATATCTAATGCAACTCTGCTTCTGAAACTGATACAAAGCACAGGTCTCTAACATCCGATGCTTGTCAGTTAAGATGAGAAACGTGTGAGCTTCGTGAACGATGTAGTTCGTTTGAGCTGTAAGTAACTGCCCTTACTTGAAACGAATTCTTGCTTGTAGGAAGACTCAGAGCCTGGGATTTCACTCCATATCTGAAGTAAAACACACAGCAGAGTTCTCATATATAGATCACACTCTGCTTTAGAGCAAGAAGCACGCTCTTGCTTTCTAGAGACTCTAAGACAGCAGGAAACTTGAGTGTGCTCAGAACAAAAGAACGGTGTTTCCTACACATATGGACCATATCTAGTTCAAATCTGCTTCTGAAACTGAAACAAACCACAGGTCCTCTAACATCCAATGCTTGTCAGTTAAGATGAGAAATGTGTGAGCTTCGTGAACGATGTAGTTCATTTGAGCTGTAAAGTAACTGCCCTTACCTGAAACGAAGTCTTGCTTGTAGGAATTCTCAGAGCCTGGGATTTAACTCCATTTCTGAACTGAAACACACAGCAGAGTTCTCATCCATAGATCACATTCTGATTTAGAGCAAGAAGCACGCTCTTTCTTTCTATTTTCTCTAAGACAGCAGGACATGTGAGTGTCCTGAGAACAAAAGAAGGGTGTTTCCTACACACACGGACCATATCTAGTCCAACTCTGCTTCTGAAACTGATAAAAAGCACTGGTCCTCTAACATCCAATGCTTGTCAGTTAAGATGGGAAACTTGTTAGCTTCGTGAACGATGTAGTTCTTTTGAGCTGAAAAGTGACTGCCCTTACCTGAAACGAAGTCTTGCTTCAAGTAGACACAGCGCCTGGGATTTAACTCCATTTCTGAAGGGAAAACACAGCATAGTTCTCTTCCATGGATCACACTCTGCTTTAGAGCAAGAAGCACGCTCTTGCTTTATAGAGTCTCTAATACAGCAGGAAACGTGAGTGTGCTCAGAAGAAAAGAACGGTGTTTCCTACACAAACGGACCATATCTAGTTCAACTGTGATTCTGAAACTGAAACAAACCACAGGTCCTCTAACATACAATGCTTGTCAGTTAAGATGAGAAACGTGTGAGCTTCGTGAACGATGTAGTTCGTTTGAGATGTAAAGTAACTTCCCTTACCTGAAACGAAGTTTTCTTGTAGGAAGACTCAGCGCCTGGGATTTAACTCCATTTCTGAAGGGAAACACACAGCAGAGTTCTCATCCATAGATCACAATCTGCTTTAGAGCAAGAAGCACGCTCTTGCTTTCTATTTTCTCTAAGACAGCAGGAAATGTTAGTGTCCTGAGAACAAAAGAACGGTGTTTCCTACACATACAGACCATATCTAGTTCAACTGTGATTCTGAAACTGAAACAAATCACAGGTCCTCTAACATCCAATGCTTGTCAGTTAAGAAGAGAAACGTGTGAGCTTCGTGAACGATGTAGTTTGTTTGAGCTGTAAAGTAACTGCCCTTACCTGAAACCAAGTCGTGCTTGTAGAAAGACTCAGAGCCTGGGATTCAATTCCATTTCTGAAGTGAAACACACAGCAGAGTTCTCATCCATTGATAACACTCTGCTTTAGAGCAAGAAGCACGCTCTTGCTTTCTAGAGTCTCTAAGACAGCAGGAAATGTTAGTGTTCTGAGAACAAAAGAACGGTGTTTCCTACACATACAGAGCATATCTAGTTCAACTGTGATTCTGAAACTGAAACAAATCACAGGTCCTCTAACATCCAATGCTTGTCAGTTAAGACGAGAAACGTGTGAGCTTCGTGAACGATGTAGTTCGTTTGAGCTGTAAAGTAACTGCCCTTACTTGAAACGAAGTCTTCCTTGTAGGAAGACTCAGAGCCTGGGCTTTAACTCCATTTCTGAAGTGAAACAGAGAGCAGAGTTCTCATCCATTCTTTACACTCTGCTTTAGAGCAAGAAGCACGCTCTTGCTTTCTAGAGTCTCTAATACAGCAGGAAGCGTGAGTGTGCTGAGAACAAAAGAACGGTGTTTCCTACACAAAGGAAAATATCTAGTCCAACTCTGCTTCTGCAACTGAAACAAACCACAGGTCCTCTAACATCCAATGCTTGTCAGTTCAGATGAGAAACGTGTGACCTTCGTGAACTATGTAGTTTGTTTGAGCTGTAAAGTAACTGCCCTTACCTGAAACCAAGTCTAGCTTGTAGAAAGACTCAGAGCCTGGGATTCAATTCCATTTCTGAAGTGAAACACACAGCAGAGTTCTCATCCATTGATAACACTCTGCTTTAGAGCAAGAGGCACGCTCTTGCTTTCTAGAGTCTCTAACACTGCAGGAAACTTGAGTGTGCTCAGTACAAAATAACAGTGTTTCCTACACATACGGGCCAAATCTAGTTCAACTCTGCTTCTGAAACAGAAACAAACTACAGGTCCTCTAACATCCAATGCTTGTCAGTTAAGATGAGCAATGTGTGATCTTCGAGAACGATGTAGTTCATTTGAGCTGATAGGTGACTGCCCTTACCTGAAACGAAGTCTTGCTTGTAAAAAGACTCAGAACCTGGGATTTAACTCCATTTCTGAAGTGAAACACACAGCAGAGTTCTCATCCATTGATCACACTCTGCTTTAGAGGAAGAAGCACAATCTTGCTTTCTATTATGTCTAGGACAGCAGGAAATGTGAGTGTCCTGAGAACAAAAGAATGGTGTTTCCTACACATACAGACCATATCTAATGCAACTCTGCTTCTGAAACTGATACAAAGCAAAGGTCTCTAACATCCGATGCTTGTCAGTTAAGATGAGAAACGTGTGAGCTTCGTGAACGATGTAGTTCATTTGAGCTGTAAAGTAACTGCCCTTACTTGAAACGAATTCTTGCTTGTAGGAAGACTCAGAGCCTGGGATTTCACTCCATATCTGAAGTAAAACACACAGCAGAGTTCTCATATATAGATCACACTCTGCTTTAGAGCAAGAAGTACGCTCTTGCTTTCTATTTTCTCTAAGACAGCAGGAAACTTGAGTGTGCTCAGAACAAAAGAACGGTGTTTCCTACACATATGGACCATATCTAGTTCAAATCTGCTTCTGAAACTGAAACAAACCACAGGTGCTCTAACATCCAATGCTTGTCAGTTAAGATGAGAAATGTGTGAGCTTCGTGAACGATGTAGTTCATTTGAGCTGTAAAGTAACTGCCCTTACCTGAAACGAAGTCTTGCTTGTGGGAATTCTCAGAGCCTGGGATTTAACTCCATTTCTGAAGTGAAACACACAGCAGAGTTCTCATCCATTGATAGCACTCTGCTTTAGAGCAAGAGGCACGCTCTTGCTTTCTAGAGTCTCTAAGACCGCAGGAAACTTGAGTGTGCTCAGTACAAAATAACAGTGTTTCCTACACATACGGGCCATATCTAGTTCAACTCTGCTTCTGAAACAGAAACAAACCACAGGTCCTCTAACATCCAATGCTTGTCAGTTAAGATGAGCAACGTGTGAGCTTCGTGAACGATGTAGTTCGTTTGAGCTGAAAAGTGACTGGCCTTACCTGAAACGAAGACTTGCTTGTAGAAAGACTCAGAACCTGGGATTTAACTCCATTTCTGAAGTGAAACACACAGCAGAGTTCTCATCCATAGATCACAGTCTGTTTTAGAGCAAGAAGCACGCTCTTGCTTTCTAGAGACTCTAAGACAGCAGGAAACTTGAGTGTGCTCAGTACAAAATAACAGTGTTTCCTACACATACGGGCCATATCTAGTTCAACTGTGATTCTGAAACTGAAACAAACCACAGGTCCTCTAAGATCCAGGGTTGTCAGTTAAGAAGCGAAACGTGTGAGCTTCCTGAAAAATGTAGTTCATTTGAGCTGTAAAGTAATTGCCCTTAACATAAACGAAGTCTTGCTTGTAGGAATTCTCAGAGCCTGGGATTTAACTCCATTTCTGATGTGACACACACAGCAGAGTTCTCATCCATAGATCACACTCTGCTTTAGAGCAAGAAGCATGCTCTTGCTTTCTATTTTCTCTAAGACAGCAGGAAATGTGAGTGTCCTGAGAACAAAAGAAGGGTGTTTCCTACACACACGGACCATATCTAGTCCAACTCTGCCTCTGAAACTGATACAAAGCACTGGTCCTCTAATATCCAATGCTTGTCATTCAAGATGAGAAAAGGTGAGCTTTGTGAACGATGTAGTTCATTTGTGCTGAAAAGTGACTGCCCTTACCATAAAGGAACTTTTGCTTGTAGGAAGACACAGAGCATGGAATTTAACTCCATTTCTGAAGGGTAACAAACAGTAGAGTTCTCATCCATTGATCACACTCTGCTTTAGAGGAAGAAGCACAATCTTGCTTTCTATTATCTCTAGGACAGCAGGAAATGTGAGTGTCCTGAGAACAAAAGAACGGTGTTTCCTACACATACAGACCATATCTAATGCAACTCTGCTTCTGAAACTGATACAAAGCACAGGTCTCTAACATCCGATGCTTGTCAGTTAAGATGAGAAACGTGTGAGCTTCGTGAACGATGTAGTTCGTTTGAGCTGTAAAGTAACTGCCCTTACTTGAAACGAATTCTTGCTTGTAGGAAGACTCAGAGCCTGGGATTTCACTCCATATCTGAAGTAAAACACACAGCAGAGTTCTCATATATAGATCACACTCTGCTTTAGAGCAAGAAGCACGCTCTTGCTTTCTAGAGACTCTAAGACAGCAGGAAACTTGAGTGTGCTCAGAACAAAAGAACGGTGTTTCCTACACATATGGACCATATCTAGTTCAAATCTGCTTCTGAAACTGAAACAAACCACAGGTGCTCTAACATCCAATGCTTGTCAGTTAAGATGAGAAATGTGTGAGCTTCGTGAACGATGTAGTTCGTTTGAGCTGTAAAGTAACTGCCCTTACTTGAAACGAAGTCTTCCTTGTAGGAAGACTCAGAGCTTGGGCTTTAACTCCATTTCTGAGGTGAAACAGAGAGCAGAGTTCTCATCCATTCTTTACACTCTGCTTTAGAGCAAGAAGCACGCTCTTGCTTTCTAGAGTCTCTAATACAGCAGGAAGCGTGAGTGTGCTGAGAACAAAAGAACGGTGTTTCCTACACATATGGAAAATATCTAGTCCAACACTGCTTCTGCAACTGAAACAAACCACAGGTCCTCTAACATCCAATGCTTGTCAGTTCAGATGAGAAACGTGTGACCTTCGTGAACGATGTAGTTTGTTTGAGCTGTAAAGTAACTGCCCTTACCTGAAACCAAGTCGTGCTTGTAGAAAGACTCAGAGCCTGGGATTCAATTCCATTTCTGAAGTGAAACACACAGCAGAGTTCTCATCCATTGATAACACTCTGCTTTAGAGCAAGAAGCACGCTCTTGCTTTCTAGAGTCTCTAAGACAGCAGGAAATGTTAGTGTTCTGAGAACAAAAGAACGGTGTTTCCTACACATACAGACCATATCTAGTTCAACTGTGATTCTGAAACTGAAACAAATCACAGGTCCTCTAACATCCAATGCTTGTCAGTTAAGAAGAGAAACGTGTGAGCTTCGTGAACGATGTAGTTCGTTTGAGCTGTAAAGTAACTGCCCTTACTTGAAACGAAGTCTTCCTTGTAGGAAGACTCAGAGCCTGGGCTTTAACTCCATTTCTGAAGTGAAACAGAGAGCAGAGTTCTCATCCATTCTTTACACTCTGCTTTAGAGCAAGAAGCACGCTCTTGCTTTCTAGAGTCTCTAATACAGCAGGAAGCGTGAGTGTGCTGAGAACAAAAGAACGGTGTTTCCTACACATATGAAAAATATCTAGTCCAACTCTGCTTCTGCAACTGAAACAAACCACAGGTCCTCTAACATCCAATGCTTGTCAGTTCAGATGAGAAACGTGTGACCTTCGTGAACTATGTAGTTTGTTTGAGCTGTAAAGTAACTGCCCTTACCTGAAACCAAGTCTAGCTTGTAGAAAGACTCAGAGCCTGGGATTCAATTCCATTTCTGAAGTGAAACACACAGCAGAGTTCTCATCCATTGATAACACTCTGCTTTAGAGCAAGAGGCACGCTCTTGCTTTCTAGAGTCTCTAACACTGCAGGAAACTTGAGTGTGCTCAGTACAAAATAACAGTGTTTCCTACACATACGGGCCAAATCTAGTTCAACTCTGCTTCTGAAACAGAAACAAACTACAGGTCCTCTAACATCCAATGTTTGTCAGTTAAGATGAGTAATGTGTGATCTTCGAGAACGATGTAGTTCATTTGAGCTGATAAGTGACTGCCCTTACCTGAAACGAAGTCTTGCTTGTAAAAAGACTCAGAACCTGGGATTTAACTCCATTTCTGAAGTGAAACACACAGCAGAGTTCTCATCCATTGATCACACTCTGCTTTAGAGGAAGAAGCACAATCTTGCTTTCTATTATCTCTAGGACAGCAGGAAATGTGAGTGTCCTGAGAACAAAAGAACGGTGTTTCCTACACATACAGACCATATCTAATGCAACTCTGCTTCTGAAACTGATACAAAGCAGAGGTCTCTAACATCCGATGCTTGTCAGTTAAGATGAGAAACGTGTGAGCTTCGTGAACGATGTAGTTCGTTTGAGCTGTAAAGTAACTGCCCTTACTTGAAACGAATTCTTGCTTGTAGGAAGACTCAGAGCCTGGGATTTCACTCCATATCTGAAGTAAAACACACAGCAGAGTTCTCATATATAGATCACACTCTGCTTTAGAGCAAGAAGCACGCTCTTGCTTTCTAGAGACTCTAAGACAGCAGGAAACTTGAGTGTGCTCAGAACAAAAGAACGGTGTTTCCTACACATATGGACCATATCTAGTTCAAATCTGCTTCTGAAACTGAAACAAACCACAGGTGCTCTAACATCCAATGCTTGTCAGTTAAGATGAGAAATGTGTGAGCTTCGTGAACGATGTAGTTCATTTGAGCTGTAAAGTAACTGCCCTTACCTGAAACGAAGTCTTGCTTGTAGGAATTCTCAGAGCCTGGGATTTAACTCCATTTCTGAAGTGAAACACACAGCAGAGTTCTCATCCATAGATCACACTCTGCTTTAGAGCAAGAAGCACGCTCTTGCTTTCTATTTTCTCTAAGACAGCAGGACATGTGAGTGTCCTGAGAACAAAAGAAGGGTGTTTCCTACACACACGGACCATATCTAGTCCAACTCTGCTTCTGAAACTGATAAAAAGCACTGGTCCTCTAACATCCAATGCTTGTCAGTTAAGATGAGAAATGTGTGAGCTTCGTGAACGATGTAGTTCATTTGAGCTGTAAAGTAACTGCCCTTACCTGAAACGAAGTCTTGCTTGTAGGAATTCTCAGAGCCTGGGATTTAACTCCATTTCTGAAGTGAAACACACAGCAGAGTTCTCATCCATAGATCACACTCTGCTTTAGAGCAAGAAACACGCTCTTGCTTTCTATTTTCTCTAAGACAGCAGGACATGTGAGTGTCCTGAGAACAAAAGAAGGGTGTTTCCTACACACACGGACCATATCTAGTCCAACTCTGCTTCTGAAACTGATAAAAAGCACTGGTCCTCTAACATCCAATGCTTGTCAGTTAAGATGGGAAACTTGTTAGCTTCGTTAACGATGTAGTTCTTTTGAGCTGAAAAGTGACTGCCCTTACCTGAAACAAAGTCTTGCTTCAAGTAGACACAGCGCCTGGGATTTAACTCCATTTCTGAAGGGAAAACACAGCATAGTTCTCTTCCATGGATCACACTCTGCTTTAGAGCAAGAAGCACGCTCTTGCTTTATAGAGTCTCTAATACAGCAGGAAACGTGAGTGTGCTCAGAAGAAAAGAACGGTGTTTCCTACACAAACGGACCATATCTAGTTCAACTGTGATTCTGAAACTGAAACAAACCACAGGTCCTCTAACATCCAATGCTTGTCAGTTAAGATGAGAAAAGTTGAGCTTCGTGAACGATGTAGTTCTTTTGAGCTGAAAAGTGACTGCCCTTACCTGAAAGGAAATTTTGCTTGTAGGAAGACACAGAGCATGGAATTTAACTCCATTTCTGAAGGGTAACACACAGCATAGTTCTCATCCATGGATCACACTCTACTTTAGAGCAAGAAGCACGCTCTTGCTTTCTAGAGTCTCTACTACAGCAAGAAACTTGAGTGTGCTCAGAAAAAAAAAGAACAGTGTTTACTACACATAAGGGACATACCTAGTGCAACTCTACTTCTAAAACTGAAACAAACCACAGGTCCTCTAACATACAATGCTTGTCAGTTAAGATGAGAAACGTGTGAGCTTCGTGAACGATGTAGTTCGTTTGAGATGTAAAGTAACTTCCCTTACCTGAAACGAAGTTTTCTTGTAGGAAGACTCAGCGCCTGGGATTTAACTCCATTTCTGAAGGGAAACACACAGCAGAGTTCTCATCCATAGATCACAATCTGCTTTAGAGCAAGAAGCACGCTCTTGCTTTCTATTTTCTCTAAGACAGCAGGAAATGTTAGTGTCCTGAGAACAAAAGAACGGTGTTTCCTACACATACAGACCATATCTAGTTCAACTGTGATTCTGAAACTGAAACAAATCACAGGTCCTCTAACATCCAATGCTTGTCAGTTAAGAAGAGAAACGTGTGAGCTTCGTGAACGATGTAGTTCGTTTGAGCTGTAAAGTAACTGCCCTTACTTGAAACGAAGTCTTCCTTGTAGGAAGACTCAGAGCCTGGGCTTTAACTCCATTTCTGAAGTGAAACAGAGAGCAGAGTTCTCATCCATTCTTTACACTCTGCTTTAGAGCAAGAAGCACGCTCTTGCTTTCTAGAGTCTCTAATACAGCAGGAAGCGTGAGTGTGCTGAGAACAAAAGAACGGTGTTTCCTACACATATGGAAAATATCTAGTCCAACTCTGCTTCTGCAACTGAAACAAAACACAGGTCCTCTAACATCCAATGCTTGTCAGTTCAGATGAGAAACGTGTGACCTTCGTGAACTATGTAGTTTGTTTGAGCTGTAAAGTAACTGCCCTTACCTGAAACCAAGTCTAGCTTTTAGAAAGACTCAGAGCCTGGGATTCAATTCCATTTCTGAAGTGAAACACACAGCAGAGTTCTCATCCATTGATAACACTCTGCTTTAGAGCAAGAGGCACGCTCTTGCTTTCTAGAGTCTCTAACACTGCAGGAAACTTGAGTGTGCTCAGTACAAAATAACAGTGTTTCCTACACATACGGGCCAAATCTAGTTCAACTCTGCTTCTGAAACAGAAACAAACTACAGGTCCTCTAACATCCAATGCTTGTCAGTTAAGATGAGCAATGTGTGATCTTCGAGAACGATGTAGTTCATTTGAGCTGATAAGTGACTGCCCTTACCTGAAACGAAGTCTTGCTTGTAAAAAGACTCAGAACCTGGGATTTAACTCCATTTCTGAAGTGAAACACACAGCAGAGTTCTCATCCATTGATCACACTCTGCTTTAGAGGAAGAAGCACAATCTTGCTTTCTATATTGTCTAGGACAGCAGGAAATGTGAGTGTCCTGAGAACAAAAGAATGGTGTTTCCTACACATACAGACCATATCTAATGCAACTCTCCTTCTGAAACTGATACAAAGCACAGGTCTCTAACATCCGATGCTTGTCAGTTAAGATGAGAAACGTGTGAGCTTCGTGAACGATGTAGTTCGTTTGAGCTGTAAAGTAACTGCCCTTACTTGAAACGAATTCTTGCTTGTAGGAAGACTCAGAGCCTGGGATTTCACTCCATATCTGAAGTAAAACACACAGCAGAGTTCTCATATATAGATCACACTCTGCTTTAGAGCAAGAAGCACGCTCTTGCTTTCTATTTTTTCTAAGACAGCAGGAACTTGAGTGTGCTCAGAACAAAAGAACGGTGTTTCCTACACATATGGACCATATCTAGTTCAAATCTGCTTCTGAAACTGAAACAAACCACAGGTGCTCTAACAACCAATGCTTGTCAGTTAAGATGAGAAATGTGTGAGCTTCGTGAACGATGTAGTTCATTTGAGCTGTAAAGTAACTGCCCTTACCTGAAACGAAGTCTTGCTTGTGGGAATTCTCAGAGCCTGGGATTTAACTCCATTTCTGAAGTGAAACACACAGCAGAGTTCTCATCCATTGATAACACTCTGCTTTAGAGCAAGAGGCACGCTCTTCCTTTCTAGAGTCTCTAAGACCGCAGGAAACTTGAGTGTGCTCAGTACAAAATAACAGTGTTTCCTACACATACGGGCCATATCTAGTTCAACTCTGCTTCTGAAACCGAAACAAACCACAGGTCCTCTAACATCCAATGCTTGTCAGTTAAGATGAGCAACATGTGAGCTTCGTGAACGATGTAGTTCGTTTGAGCTGAAAAGTGACTGCCCTTAACTGAAACGAAGACTTGCTTGTAGAAAGACTCAGAATCTGGGATTTAACTCCATTTCTGAAGTGAAACACACAGCAGAGTTCTCATCCATAGATCACAGTCTGCTTTAGAGCAAGAAGCACGCTCTTGCTTTCTAGAGACTCTAAGACAGCAGGAAACTTGAGTGTGCTCAGAAGAAAAGAATGGTGTTTCTGACACATACGGTCCATATCTAGTTCAACTGTGATTCTGAAACTGAAACAAACCATAGGTCCTCTAAGATCCAGGGTTGTCAGTTAAGAAGCGAAACGTGTGAGCTTCCTGAAAAATGTAGTTCATTTGAGGTGTAAAGTAATTGCCCTTAACATAAACGAAGTCTTGCTTGTAGGAATTCTCAGAGCCTGGGATTTAACTCCATTTCTGATGTGACACACACAGCAGAGTTCTCATCCATAGATCACACTCTGCTTTAGAGCAAGAAGCATGCTCTTGCTTTCTATTTTCTCTAAGAGAGCAGGAAATGTGAGTGTCCTGAGAACAAAAGAAGGGTGTTTCCTACACACACGGTGCATATCTAGTCCAACTCTGCTTCTGAAACTGATACAAAGCACTGGTCCTCTAACATCCAATGCTTGTCATTCAAGATGAGAAAAGGTGAGCTTTGTGAACGATGTAGTTCATTTGAGCTGAAAAGTGACTGCCCTTACCATAAAGGAACTTTTGCTTGTAGGAAGACACAGAGCATGGAATTTAACTCCATTTCTGAAGGGTAACACACAGCAGAGTTCTCATCCATTGATCACACTCTAGTATAGAGCAAGAGGCACGCTCTTGCTTTCTAGAGTCTCTAACACTGCAGGAAATTTGAGTGTGCTCAGTACAAAATAACAGTGTTTCCTACACATACGGGCCATATCTAGTTCAACTCTGCTTCTGAAACAGAAACAAACCACAGGTCCTCTTACATCCAATGCTTGTCAGTTAAGATGAGCAACGTGTGAGCTTCGAGAACGATGTAGTTCGTTTGAGCTGTAAAGTAACTGCCCTTACTTGAAACGAATTCTTGCTTGTAGGAAGACTCAGAGCCTGGGATTTAACTCCATATCTGAAGTAAAACACACAGCAGAGTTCTCATATATAGATCACACTCTGCTTTAGAGCAAGAAGCACGCTCTTGCTTTCTAGAGACTCTAAGACAGCAGGAAACTTGAGTGTGCTCAGAACAAAAGAACGGTGTTTCCTACACATATGGACCATATCTAGTTCAAATCTGCTTCTGAAACTGAAACAAACCACAGGTGCTCTAACATCCAATGCTTGTCAGTTAAGATGAGAAATGTGTGAGCTTCGTGAACGATGTAGTTCATTTGAGCTGTAAAGTAACTGCCCTTACCTGAAACGAAGTCTTGCTTGTAGGAATTCTCAGAGCCTGGGATTTAACTCCATTTCTGAAGTGAAACACACAGCAGAGTTCTCATCCATAGATCACACTCTGCTTTAGAGCAAGAAGCACGCTCTTGCTTTCTATTTTCTCTAAGACAGCAGGACATGTGAGTGTCCTGAGAACAAAAGAAGGGTGTTTCCTACACACACGGACCATATCTAGTCCAACTCTGCTTCTGAAACTGATAAAAAGCACTGGTCCTCTAACATCCAATGCTTGTCAGTTAAGATGGGAAACTTGTTAGCTTCGTGAAGGATGTAGTTCTTTTGAGCTGAAAAGTGACTGCCCTTACCTGAAACGAAGTCTTGCTTCAAGTAGACACAGCGCCTGGGATTTAACTCCATTTCTGAAGGGAAAACACAGCATAGTTCTCTTCCATGGATCACACTCTGCTTTAGAGCAAGAAGCACGCTCTTGCTTTATAGAGTCTCTAATACAGCAGGAAACGTGAGTGTGCTCAGAAGAAAAGAACGGTGTTTCCTACACAAACGGACCATATCTAGTTCAACTGTGATTCTGAAACTGAAACAAACCACAGGTCCTCTAACATCCAATGCTTGTCAGTTAAGATGAGAAAAGTTGAGCTTCGTGAACGATGTAGTTCGTTTGAGCTGAAAAGTGACTGCCCTTACCTGAAAGGAAATTTTGCTTGTAGGAAGACACAGAGCATGGAATTTAACTCCATTTCTGAAGGGTAACACACAGCATAGTTCTCATCCATGGATCACACTCTACTTTAGAGCAAGAAGCACGCTCTTGCTTTCTAGAGTCTCTACTACAGCAAGAAACTTGAGTGTGCTCAGAAAAAAAAGAACAGTGTTTACTACACATAAGGGACATACCTAGTGCAACTCTACTTCTAAAACTGAAACAAACCACAGGTCCTCTAACATACAATGCTTGTCAGTTAAGATGAGAAACGTGTGAGCTTCGTGAACGATGTAGTTCGTTTGAGATGTAAAGTAACTTCCCTTACCTGAAACGAAGTTTTCTTGTAGGAAGACTCAGCGCCTGGGATTTAACTCCATTTCTGAAGGGAAACACACAGCAGAGTTCTCATCCATAGATCACAATCTGCTTTAGAGCAAGAAGCACGCTCTTGCTTTCTATTTTCTCTAAGACAGCAGGAAATGTTAGTGTCCTGAGAACAAAAGAACGGTGTTTCCTACACATACAGACCATATCTAGTTCAACTGTGATTCTGAAACTGAAACAAATCACAGGTCCTCTAACATCCAATGCTTGTCAGTTAAGAAGAGAAACGTGTGAGCTTCGTGAACGATGTAGTTCGTTTGAGCTGTAAAGTAACTGCCCTTACTTGAAACGAATTCTTGCTTGTAGGAAGACTCAGAGCCTGGGATTTACTCCATATCTGAAGTAAAACACACAGCAGAGTTCTCCTATATAGATCACACTCTGCTTTAGAGCAAGAAGCACGCTCTTGCTTTCTAGAGACTCTAAGACAGCAGGAAACTTGAGTGTGCTCAGAACAAAAGAACGGTGTTTCCTACACATATGGACCATATCTAGTTCAAATCTACTTCTGAAACAGAAACAAACCACAGGTCCTCTAACATCCAATGCTTGTCAGTTAAGATGAGCAACGTGTGAGCTTCGTGAACGATGTAGTTCGTTTGAGCTGAAAAGTGACTGCCCTTATCTGAAACGAAGACTTGCTTGTAGAAAGACTCAGAACCTGGGATTTAACTCCATTTCTGAAGTGAAACACACAGCAGAGTTCTCATCCATAGATCACACTCTGCTTTAGAGCAAGAAGCACGCTCTTGCTTTCTATTTTCTCTAAGACAGCAGGACATGTGAGTGTCCTGAGAACAAAAGAAGGGTGTTTCCTACACACACGGACCATATCTAGTCCAACTCTGCTTCTGAAACTGATAAAAAGCACTGGTCCTCTAACATCCAATGCTTGTCAGTTAAGATGGGAAACTTGTTAGCTTCGTGAAGGATGTAGTTCTTTTGAGCTGAAAAGTGACTGCCCTTACCTGAAACGAAGTCTTGCTTCAAGTAGACACAGCGCCTGGGATTTAACTCCATTTCTGAAGGGAAAACACAGCATAGTTCTTTTCCATGGATCACACTCTGCTTTAGAGCAAGAAGCATGCTCTTGCTTTATAGAGTCTCTAATACAGCAGGAAACGTGAGTGTGCTCAGAAGAAAAGAACGGTGTTTCCTACACAAACGGACCATATCTAGTTCAACTGTGATTCTGAAACTGAAACAAACCACAGGTCCTCTAACATCCAATGCTTGTCAGTTAAGATGAGAAAAGTTGAGCTTCGTGAACGATGTAGTTCGTTTGAGCTGAAAAGTGACTGCCCTTACCTGAAAGGAAATTTTGCTTGTAGGAAGACACAGAGCATGGAATTTAACTCCATTTCTGAAGGGTAACACACAGCATAGTTCTCATCCATGGATCACACTCTACTTTAGAGCAAGAAGGACGCTCTTGCTTTCTAGAGTCTCTACTACAGCAAGAAACTTGAGTGTGCTCAGAAAAAAAAGAACAGTGTTTACTACACATAAGGGACATACCTAGTGCAACTCTACTTCTAAAACTGAAACAAACCACAGGTCCTCTAACATACAATGCTTGTCAGTTAAGATGAGAAACGTGTGAGCTTCGTGAACGATGTAGTTCGTTTGAGATGTAAAGTAACTTCCCTTACCTGAAACGAAGTTTTCTTGTAGGAAGACTCAGCGACTGGGATTTAACTCCATTTCTGAAGGGAAACACACAGCAGAGTTCTCATCCATAGATCACAATCTGCTTTAGAGCAAGAAGCACGCTCTTGCTTTCTATTTTCTCTAAGACAGCAGGAAATGTTAGTGTCCTGAGAACAAAAGAACGGTGTTTCCTACACATACAGACCATATCTAGTTCAACTGTGATTCTGAAACTGAAACAAATCACAGGTCCTCTAACATCCAATGCTTGTCAGTTAAGAAGAGAAACGTGTGAGCTTCGTGAACGATGTAGTTCGTTTGAGCTGTAAAGTAACTGCCCTTACTTGAAACGAATTCTTGCTTGTAGGAAGACTCAGAGCCTGGGATTTAACTCCATATCTGAAGTAAAACACACAGCAGAGTTCTCCTATATAGATCACACTCTGCTTTAGAGCAAGAAGCACGCTCTTGCTTTCTAGAGACTCTAAGACAGCAGGAAACTTGAGTGTGCTCAGAACAAAAGAAAGGTGTTTCCTACACATATGGACCATATCTAGTTCAAATCTGCTTCTGAAACAGAAACAAACCACAGGTCCTCTAACATCCAATGCTTGTCAGTTAAGATGAGCAACGTGTGAGCTTCGTGAACGATGTAGTTCGTTTGAGCTGAAAAGTGACTGCCCTTATCTGAAACGAAGACTTGCTTGTAGAAAGACTCAGAACCTGGGATTTAACTCCATTTCTGAAGTGAAACACACAGCAGAGTTCTCATCCATAGATCACAGTCTGCTTTAGAGCAAGAAGCACGCTCTTGCTTTCTAGAGACTCTAAGACAGCAGGAAACTTGAGTGTGCTCAGAAGAAAAGAACGGTGTTTCTTACACATACGGTCCATATCTAGTTCAACTGTGATTCTGAAACTGAAACAAACCTCAGGTCCTCTAAGATCCAGGGTTGTCAGTTAAGAAGCGAAACGTGTGAGCTTCCTGAAAAATGTAGTTCATTTGAGCTGTAAAGTAATTGCCCTTAACATAAACGAAGTCTTGCTTGTAGGAATTCTCAGAGCCTGGGATTTAACTCCATTTCTGATGTGACACACACAGCAGAGTTCTCATCCATAGATCACACTATGCTTTAGAGCAAGAAGCATGCTCTTGCTTTCTATTTTCTCTAAGACAGCAGGAAATGTGAGTGTCCTGAGAACAAAAGAAGGGTGTTTCCTACACACACGGACCATATCTAGTCCAACTCTGCTTCTGAAACTGATACAAAGCACTGGTCCTCTAACATCCAATGCTTGTCATTCAAGATGAGAAAAGGTGAGCTTTGTGAACGATGTAGTTCATTTGAGCTGAAAAGTGACTGCCCTTACCATAAAGGAACTTTTGCTTGTAGGAAGACACAGAGCATGGAATTTAACTCCATTTCTGAAGGGTAACACACAGCAGAGTTCTCATCCATGGATCACACTCTACTTTAGAGCAAGAAGCACGCTCTTGCTTTCTAGAGTCTCTACTACAGCAAGAAACTTGAGTGTGCTCAGAAAAAAAAGAACAGTGTTTACTACACATAAGGGACATACCTAGTGCAACTCTACTTCTAAAACTGAAACAAACCACAGGTCCTCTAACATACAATGCTTGTCAGTTAAGATGAGAAACGTGTGAGCTTCGTGAACGATGTAGTTCGTTTGAGATGTAAAGTAACTTCCCTTACCTGAAACGAAGTTTTCTTGTAGGAAGACTCAGCACCTGGGATTTAACTCCATTTCTGAAGGGAAACACACAGCAGAGTTCTCATCCATAGATCACAATCTGCTTTAGAGCAGGAAGCACGCTCTTGCTTTCTATTTTCTCTAAGACAGCAGGACATGTGAGTGTCCTGAGAACAAAAGAAGGGTGTTTCCTACACACACGGACCATATCTAGTCCAACTCTGCTTCTGAAACTGATAAAAAGCACTGGTCCTCTAACATCCAATGCTTGTCAGTTAAGATGGGAAACTTGTTAGCTTCGTGATGGATGTAGTTCTTTTGAGCTGAAAAGTGACTGCCCTTACCTGAAACGAAGTCTTGCTTCAAGTAGACACAGCGCCTGGGATTTAACTCCATTTCTGAAGGGAAAACACAGCATAGTTCTCTTCCATGGATCACACTCTGCTTTAGAGCAAGAAGCACGCTCTTGCTTTATAGAGTCTCTAATACAGCAGGAAACGTGAGTGTGCTCAGAAGAAAAGAACGGTGTTTCCTACACAAACGGACCATATCTAGTTCAACTGTGATTCTGAAACTGAAACAAACCACAGGTCCTCTAACATCCAATGCTTGTCAGTTAAGATGAGAAAAGTTGAGCTTCGTGAACGATGTAGTTCGTTTGAGCTGAAAAGTGACTGCCCTTACCTGAAAGGAAATTTTGCTTGTAGGAAGACACAGAGCATGGAATTTAACTCCATTTCTGAAGGGTAACACACAGCATAGTTCTCATCCATGGATCACACTCTACTTTAGAGCAAGAAGCACGCTCTTGCTTTCTAGAGTCTCTACTACAGCAAGAAACTTGAGTGTGCTCAGAAAAAAAAGAACAGTGTTTACTACACATAAGGGACATACCTAGTGCAACTCTACTTCTAAAACTGAAACAAACCACAGGTCCTCTAACATACAATGCTTGTCAGTTAAGATGAGAAACGTGTGAGCTTCGTGAACGATGTAGTTCGTTTGAGATGTAAAGTAACTTCCCTTACCTGAAACGAAGTTTTCTTGTAGGAAGACTCAGCGCCTGGGATTTAACTCCATTTCTGAAGGGAAACACACAGCAGAGTTCTCATCCATAGATCACAATCTGCTTTAGAGCAAGAAGCACGCTCTTGCTTTCTATTTTCTCTAAGACAGCAGGAAATGTTAGTGTCCTGAGAACAAAAGAACGGTGTTTCCTACACATATGGAAAATATCTAGTCCAACTCTGCTTCTGCAACTGAAACAAACCACAGGTCCTCTAACATCCAATGCTTGTCAGTTCAGATGGGAAACGTGTGACCTTCGTGAACGATGTAGTTTGTTTGAGCTGTAAAGTAACTGCCCTTACCTGAAACCAAGTCTTGCTTGTAGAAAGACTCAGAGCCTGGGTTTCAATTCCATTTCTGAAGTGAAACACACAGCAGAGTTCTCATCCATTGATAACACTCTGCTTTAGAGCAAGAGGCACGCTCTTGCTTTCTAGAGTCTCTAACACTGCAGGAAACTTGAGTGTGCTCAGTACAAAATAACAGTGTTTCCTACACATACGGGCCATATCTAGTTCAAATCTGCTTCTGAAACAGAAACAAACCACAGGTCCTCTTACATCCAATGCTTGTCAGTTAAGATGAGCAACGTGTGAGCTTCGAGAACGATGTAGTTCATTTGAGCTGAAAAGTGACTGCCCTTACGTGAAACGAAGTCTTGCTTGTAAAAAGACTCAGAACCTGGGATTTAACTCCATTTCTGAAGTGAAACACACAGCAAAGTTCTCATCCATGGATCACACTCTGCTTTCGAGCAAGAAGAACGCCTTTGCTTTCTAGAATCTCTAATACATCAGGAAACTGGAGTGTGCTCAGAACAAAAGAAGAGTGTTTCCTACACATACGGATCATATTTAGTTCAACTCTGCTTCTGAAACTGAAACAATACACAGTTCCTCTAACATCCAATGCTTGTCAGTTAAGATGAGAAACGTGTGAGCTTCGTGAAAGATGTAGTTCGTTTGATCTGAAAAGAATGTGCCCTTACCTGAAACGAAGTCTTGCTTGTAGGAAGACACAGAGCATGGAATTTAACTCCATTTCTGAAGGGTAACACACAGCATAGTTCTCATCCATGGATCACACTCTACTTTAGAGCAAGAAGCACGCTCTTGCTTTCTAGCGTCTCTACTACAGCAAGAAACTTGAGTGTGCTCAGAAAAAAAGAACAGAGTTTACGACACATAAGGGACATACCTAGTGCAACTCTGCTTCTGAAACTGAAACAAACCACAGGTCCTCTAACATACAATGCTTGTCAGTTAAGATGAGAAACGTGTGAGCTTCGTGAACGATGTAGTTCGTTTGAGATGTAAAGTAACTTCCCTTACCTGAAACGAAGTTTTCTTGTAGGAAGACTCAGCGCCTGGGATTTAACTCCATTTCTGAAGGGAAACACACAGCAGAGTTCTCATCCATAGATCACAATCTGCTTTAGAGCAAGAAGCACGCTCTTGCTTTCTATTTTCTCTAAGACAGCAGGATATGTGAGTGTCCTGAGAACAAAAGAAGGGTGTTTCCTACACACGGACCATATCTAGTCCATCTCTGCTTCTGAAACTGATAGAAAGCACTGGTCCTCTAACATCCAATGCTTGTTATTCAAGATGAGAAAAGGTGAGCTTTGTGAACGATGTAGTTCATTTGAGCTGAAAAGTGACTGCCCTTACCATAAAGGAACTTTTGCTTGTAGGAAGACACAGAGCATGGAATTTAACTCCATTTCTGAAGGGTAATACACAGCAGAGTTCTCATCCATTGATCACACTCTGCTATAGAGCAAGAAGCACGCTCTTGCTTTCTAGAGTCTCTAAGACAGCAGGAAACATGAGTGTGCTCATTACAAAATAACAGTGTTTCCTACACATATGGGACATATCTAGTTCAACTCTGCATCTGAAATTGAAACAAACCACAGTTCCTCTAACATCCAATGCTTGTCAGTTAAGATGAGAAACGTGTGAGCTTCATGAACGATGTAGTTCGTTTGAGCTGTTAGTAACTGCCCTTACCTGAAACGAAGTCTTGCTTGTAGGAAGACACAGCGCCTGGGATTTAACTCCATTTCTGAAGGGAAACACACAGCAGAGTTCTCATCCATAGATCACATTCTGCTTTAGAGCAAGAAGCACAATCTTGCTTTCTATTATCTCTAGGACAGCAAGAAATGTGATTGTGATCAGAAGAAAAGAACGGTGTTTCTTACACGTACAGACCATATCTAGTCCAACTGTGCTTCTGAAACTAATAAAAAGCACTGGTCCTCTAACATCCGATGCTTGTCAGTTAAGATTATAAATGTGTGAGCTTCGAGGACAAAGTAGTTCATTTGAGCTGTAAAGTAACTGCCCTTACTTGAAACGAATTCTTGCTTGTAGGAAGACTCAGAGCCTGGGATTTCACTCCATATCTGAAGTAAAACACACAGCATAGTTCTCATATATAGGTCACACTCTGCTTTAGAGCAAGAAGCACGCTCTTGCTTTCTAGAGACTCTAAGACAGCAGGAAACTTGAGTGTGCTCAGAACAAAAGAACGGTGTTTCCTACACATATGGACCATATCTAGTTCAAATCTGCTTCTGAAACTGATACAAACCACAGGTGCTCTAACATCCAATGCTTGTCAGTTAAGATGAGAAATGTGTGAGCTTCGTGAACGGTGTAGATTATTTGAGCTGTAAAGTAACTGCCCCTACCTGAAACAAAGTCTTGCTTGTGGGAATTCTCAGAGCCTGGGATTTAACTCCATTTCTGAAGTGAAACACACAGCAGAGTTCTCATCCATTGATAACACTCTGCTTTAGAGCAAGAGGCACGCTCTTTCTTTCTAGAGTCTCTAAGACCGCAGGAAACTTGAGTGTGCTCAGTACAAAATAACAGTGTTTCCTACACATACGGGCCATATCTAGTTCAACTCTGCTTCTGAAACAGAAACAAACCACAGGTCCTCTAACATCCAATGCTTGTCAGTTAAGATGAGCAACGTGTGACCTTCTTGAAAGATGTAGTTCGTTTGAGCTGAAAAGTGACTGTCCTTAACTGAAATGAAGACTTGCTTGTAGAAAGATTCAGAACCTGGGATTTAACTCCATTTCTGAAGTGAAACACACAGCAGAGTTCTCATCCATAGATCACAGTCTGCTTTAGAGCAAGAAGCACGTTCTTGCTTTCTAGAGACTCTAAGACAGCAGGAAACTTGAGTGTGCTCAGAAGAAAAGAACGGTGTTTCTTACACATACGGTCCATATCTAGTTCAACTGTGATTCTGAAACTGAAGCAAACCACAGGTCCTCTAAGTTCCAGGGTTGTCAGTTAAGAAGCGAAAGGTGTGAGCTTCCTGAAAGATGTAGTTCATTTGAGCTGTAAAGTAATTGCCCTTAACATAAACGAAGTCTTGCTTGTAGTAATTCTCAGAGCCTGGGATTTAACTCCATTTCTGAAGTGAAACACACAGCAGAGTTCTCATCCATAGATCACACTCTGCTTTAGAGCAAGAAGCATGCTCTTGCTTTCTATTTTCTCTAAGACAGCAGGAAATGTGAGTGTCCTGAGAACAAAAGAAGGGTGTTTCCTACACACGGACCATATCTAGTCCCACTCTGCTTCTGAAACTGATACAAAGCACTGGTCCTCTAACATCCAATGCTTGTCATTCAAGATGAGAAAAGGTGAGCTTTGTGAACGATGTAGTTCATTTGAGCTGAAAAGTGACTGCCCTTACCATAAAGGAACTTTTGCTTGTAGGAAGACACAGAGCATGGAATTTAACTCCATTTCTGAAGGGTGACACACAGCAGAGTTCTCATCCATTGATCACACTCTGCTATAGAGCAAGAAGCACGCTCTTGCTTTCTAGAGTCTCTAAGACAGCAGGAAACATGAGTGTGCTCAGTACAAAATAACAGTGTTTCCTACACATATGGGACATATCTAGTTCAAATCTGCATCAGAAATTGAAGCAAACCACAGGTCCTCTAACATCCAATGCTTGTCAGTTAAGATGAGAAAAGTGTGAGCTTCATGAACGATGTAGTTCGTTTGAGCTGTTAGTAACTGCCCTTACCTGAAACGAAGTCTTGCTTGTAGGAAGACAGAGCGCCGGGGATTTAACTCCATTTCTGAAGGGAAACACACAGCAGAGTTCTCATCCATAGATCACATTCTGCTTTAGAGCAAGAAGCACAATCTTGCTTTCTATTATCTCTAGGACAGCAAGAAATGTGATTGTGATCAGAAGAAAAGAACGGTGTTTCTTACCCATACAGACCATATCTAGTCCAACTGTGCTTCAGAAACTAATACAAAGCACTGGTCCTCTAACATCCGATGCTTGTCAGTTAAGATTATAAATGTGTGAGCTTCGAGGACAAAGTAGTTCATTTGAGGTGTAAAGTAACTGCCCTTACCTGAAACCAAGTCTTGCTTGTAGGAATTCTCAGAGCCTGGGATTTAACTCCATTTCTGAAGTGAAACACACAGCAGAGTTCTCATCCATAGGTCACACTCTGCTTTAGAGCAAGAAGCACACTCTTGCTTTCTATTTTCT
This sequence comes from Onychomys leucogaster, assembly GCA_949786385.1. Taxonomy (NCBI): domain Eukaryota; kingdom Metazoa; phylum Chordata; class Mammalia; order Rodentia; family Cricetidae; genus Onychomys; species Onychomys leucogaster. Next base: position 44,698 of record CATKUP010000565.1, read on the forward strand.
CTAAGACAGCAGGAAATGTGAGTGTCCTGAGAACTAAAGAAGGGTGTTTCCTACACACACGGACCATATCTAGTCCAACTCTGCTTCTGAAACCGATAAAAAGCACTGGTCCTCTAACATCCAATGCTTGTCAGTTAAGATGGGAAACTTGTTAGCTTCGTGAACGATGTAGTTCATTTGAGCTGAAAAGTGACTGCCCTTACCTGAAACGAAGTCTTGCTTCAAGTAGACACAGCGCCTGGGATTTAACTCCATTTCTGAAGGTAAAACACAGCATAGTTCTCTTCCATGGATCACAGTCTGCTTTAGAGCAAGAAGCACGCTCTTTCTTTATAGAGTCTCTAATACAGCAGGAAACGTGAGTGTGCTCAGAAGAAAAGAACGGTGTTTCCTACACAAACGGACCATATCTAGTTCAACTGTGATTCTAAAACTGAAACAAACCACAGGTCCTCTAACATCCAATGCTTGTCAGTTAAGAAGAGAAACGTGTGAGCTTCGTGAATGATGTAGTTCGTTTGAGCTGTAAAGTAACTACCCTTACTTGAAACGTAGTCTTCCTTGTAGGAAGACTCAGAGCCTGGGCTTTAACTCCATTTCTGAAGTGAAACAGACTGCGCAGTTCTCATCCATTGTTTACACTCTGCTTTAGAGCAAGAAGCACGCTCTTGCTTTCTAGAGTCTCTAATACATCAGGAAACGTGAGTTTGCTGAGAACAAAAGAACGGTGTTTCCTACACATAAGGACCATATGTAGTCCAACTCTGCTTTCAAAACTGATACAAAGCACTGGTCCTGTAACATCCAATGCTTGTCAGTTAAGATGAGAAACGTGTGAGCTTCGTGAAAGTTGTAGTTCGCTTGAGCTGAAAAGTAACTGCCCTTTTCCGAAAAGAAGTCTTGCTTGTAGGAAGACACAGAGCCTGGGATTTAACTCCATTTCTGAAGTGAAACACACAGCATAGTTCTCATCCATGGATCACACTCTGCTTTAGAGCGAGAAGCACGCTCTTGCTTTCTAGCGTCTCTAATACAGCAGAATATCTGAGTGTGCTGAGAACAAAAGAACGGTGTTTCCTACACATACAGACCATGTCTAGTCCAACTCTGCTTCTGAAACTTATACAAAGCACTGGTCCTGTAACATCGAAAGCTTGTCAGTTAAGATGAGAAACGTGTGAGCTTCGTGAAAGACGTAGTTCGTTTGAGCTGAAAAGTGACTGCCCTTAACTGAAAGGAAGTATTGCTTGTAGGAAGACACAGAGCCTGGGATTTAACTCCATTTCTGAAGTGAAACACACAGCATAGTTCTCATCCACTGATCACACTCTGCTTTAGAGCAAGACGCACGCTCTTGCTTTCTGGAGTCACTAAGTCAGCAGGAAAGGTGAGTGTGCTGAGAACAAAGAACGGTGTTTCCTACACATACAGACCATATCTAGTTCAACACTGATTCTGAAACTGAAACAAATCACAGGTCCTCTAACATCCAATGCTCGTCATTTAAGATGAGAAACTTGTGAGATTCGTGAACGATGTAGTTCATTTGAGTTGTAAAGAAACTGCCCTTACCTGAAAAGAAGTCTTGTTTTTAGGAAGACTCAGAGCCTGGGATTTAACTCCATTTCTGAAGTAAAACACACAGCAGAGTTCTCATCCACTGATCACACTCTGCTTTAGCGCAAGAAGCACGCTCTTGCTTTCTAGAGGCTATGGACAGCATGAAACGTGAGTGTGCAGAGAACAAAAGAACGATGTTTCCTACACATACGGACCATATGTAGTCCAACTCTGCTTCTGAAACTGATACAAAGCACGGGTCCTCTAACATCCAATGCTTGTCATTTAAGATGAGAAACGTGTGAGCTTCGTGAAAGATGTAGTTCGTTTGAGATGAAAATTGACTGCCCTTACCTGAAACAATGTCTTGCTTGTAGGAAGACACAGAGCCTGGGATTTAACTCCATTTCTGAAGTGAAACACACAGCATAGTTCTCATCCATGGATCACACTCTGCTTTAGAGCGAGAAGCACGCTCTTGCTTTCTAGCGTCACTAATACAGCAGGAAATCTGAGTGTGCTCAGAATAAAAGAACGGTGTTTCCTACACATACAGACCATATCTAGTTCAACTCTGCTTCTGATACTGAAAGAAACCACAGGTCCTCTAACACCCAATGCTTGTCAGTTAAGATGAGAAACGTATGAGCTATGTGAAGGATGTAGTTCCTTTGAGCTGTAAAGAAACTGTCCTTACCTGAAAAGAATTCTTCCTTTAGGAAGACTCAGAGCCTGGGATTTAACTCCATTTCTGAAGGGAAACACACAGCAGAGTTCTCATCCATTGATCACACTCTGCTTTAGAGCGAGAAGCATGCTCTTGCTTTCTAAAATCTCTAAGACAGCAGGAAAGGTGAGTGTGCTGAGAACAAAAGAACGGTGTTTCCTACACATACGGACCATATCTAGTCCAACTCTGCTTCTGAAACTGATACAAAGCACTGGTCCTCTAACATCCAATGCTTGTCATTTAAGATGAGAAACGTGTGAGCTTCGTGAACGATGTAGTTCATTTTAGTGTAAAGAAACTGCCCTTACCAGAAAAGAAGTCTTTTTTTAGGAAGACTCAGAGCCTGGGATTTAACTCCATTTCTGAAGTGAAACACACAGCGGATTTCTCATCCATTGATCACAGTCTGCTTTAGAGCAAGAAGAACGCTATTGCTTTCTAGAGGCTCTAAGACAGCATGAAACGTGAGTGTGCTGAGAACAAAAGAACGATGTTTCCTACACATACACCATATGTAGTCCAACTCTGCTTCTGAAACTGATACAAAGCACTGGTCCTCTAACATCCAATTCTTGTCAGTTAAGATGAGAAACGTGTGAGCTTCGTGAACGCTGTAGTTCGTTTTTGCTGGAAAGTGACTGCCGTTACCTGAAACGAAGTCTTGCTTGTAGGAAGACACAGAGCCTGGAATTTAACTCCATTTCTGACGTGAAACACACAGCATAGTCCTTATCCATGATTCACACACTGCTTTAGAACGAGAAGCACGCTCTTGCTTTCTAGAGTCTCTAATACAAAAGAAAACGTGACTGTGCTCAGAACAAAAGAACGGTGTTTCCTACACATACGAAACATATCTAGTTCAACTCTGCTCCTGAAACTGAAACAAACCACAGGTCCTCTAACATCCAATGCTCGTCAGTTAAGATGAGAATCGTGTGAGCTTCGTGAACGACGTAGTTCGTTTGAGATGTAAAGGAACTGCCCTAACCTGAAATGAAGTCTTTTTTGTAGGAAGACTCAGAGCGTGGGATTTAACTCCATTTCTGAAGTAAAACACACAGCAGAGTTCTCATCCATTGATCACACTATGCTTTAGAGCGAGAAGCAAGCTCTTGCTTCCTAAAATCTCTAAGGCAGCAGGAAAGGTGAGTGTGCTGAGAACAAAAGAACGGTGTTTCCTACACATAAGGACCATATGTAGTCCAACTCTGCTTTCGAAACTGATACAAAGCACTGGTCCTCTAATATCCAATGCTTGTCATTTAAGATGAGAAACGTGTGAGCTTCGTGAAAGATGTAGTTCGTTTGAGATGAAAATTGACTGCCCTTACCTGAAACAAAGTCTTGCTTGTAGGAAGACACAGAGCCTGGGATTTAACTCCATTTCTGAAGGGAAACAAACAGCATAGTTCTCTTCCATGGATCACACTCTGCTTTAGAGCGAGAACACGCTCTTGCTTTCTATTTTCTCTAATACAGCAGGAAATCTGAGTGTGCTCAGAACAAGAGAATGGTGTTTCCTACACATACAGACCATATCTAGTTCAACTCTGCTTCAGAAACTGAAACAAACCACAGGTCCTCTAACATCCAATGCTTGTCAGTTAAGATGAGAAACGTGTGAGCTTCATGAAAGATGTAGTTAGCTTGAGCTGAAAAGGAATTGCCCTTTCCGGAAACAAAGTCTTGCTTGTAGGAAGACTCAGAGCCTGGGATTTAACTCCATTTCTGAAGGGAAACACACAGCAGAGTTCTCATCCATTGATCACACTCTGCTTTAAAACAAGAATCCTGCTCTTGCTTTCTAGAGTCTAAAAGACAGCAGGAAACGTGAGTGTGCTCAGAACAAAAGAACGGTGTTTCCTACACATAAGGACCATATGTAGTCCAACTCTGCTTTCGAAACTGATACAAAGCACTGGTCCTCTAATATCCAATGCTTGTCATTTAAGATGAGAAACGTGTGAGCTTCGTGAAAGATGTAGTTCGTTTGAGATGAAAATTGACTGCCCTTACCTGAAACAAAGTCTTGCTTGTAGGAAGACACAGAGCCTGGGATTTAACTCCATTTCTGAAGTGAAACACACAGCATAGTTTTCATCCATGGATCACACTCTGCTTTAGAGCGAGAAGCACGCTCTTGCTTTCTAGCGTCACTAATACAGCAGGAAATCTGAGTGTGCTCAGAATAAAAGAACGGTGTTTCCTACACATACAGACCATATCTAGTTCAACTCTGCTTCTGATACTGAAAGAAACCACAGGTACTCTAACACCCAATGCTTGTCAGTTAAGATGAGAAACGTATGAGCTATGTGAAGGATGTAGTTCGTTTGAGCTGTAAAGAAACTGTCCTTACCTGAAAATAATTCTTCCTTTAGGAAGACTCAGAGCCTGGGATTTAACTCCATTTCTGAAGGGAAACACACAGCAGAGTTCTCATCCATTGATCACACTCTGCTTTAGAGCGAGAAGCATGCTCTTGCTTTCTAAAATCTCTAAGACAGCAGGAAAGGTGAGTGTGCTGAGAACAAAAGAACGGTGTTTCCTACACATACGGACCATATCTAGTCCAACTCTGCTTCTGAAACTGATACAAAGCACTGGTCCTCTAACATCCAATGCTTGTCATTTAAGATGAGAAACGTGTGAGCTTCGTGAACGATGTAGTTCATTTTAGTGTAAAGAAACTGCCCTTACCAGAAAAGAAGTCTTTTTTTAGGAAGACTCAGAGCCTGGGATTTAACTCCATTTCTGAAGTGAAACACACAGCGGATTTCTCATCCATTGATCACACTCTGCTTTAGAGCAAGAAGAACGCTATTGCTTTCTAGAGGCTCTAAGACAGCATGAAACGTGAGTGTGCTGAGAACAAAAGAACGATGTTTCCTACACATACACCATATGTAGTCCAACTCTGCTTCTGAAACTGATACAAAGCACTGGTCCTCTAATATCCAATGCTTGTCATTTAAGATGAGAAACGTGTGAGCTTCGTGAAAGATGTAGTTCGTTTGAGATGAAAATTGACTGCCCTTACCTGAAACAAAGTCTTGCTTGTAGGAAGACACAGAGCCTGGGATTTAACTCCATTTCTGAAGTGAAACACACAGCATAGTTCTCATCCATGGATCACACTCTGCTTTAGAGCGAGAAGCACGCTCTTGCTTTCTAGCGTCACTAATACAGCAGGAAATCTGAGTGTGCTCAGAATAAAAGAACGGTGTTTCCTACACATACGGACCATATCTAGTTCAACTCTGCTTCTGATACTGAAAGAAACCACAGGTCCTCTAACACCCAATGCTTGTCAGTTAAGATGAGAAACGTATGAGCTATGTGAAGGACGTAGTTCGTTTGAGCTGTAAAGAAACTGTCCTTACCTGAAAAGAATTCTTCCTTTAGGAAGACTCAGAGCCTGGGATTTAACTCCATTTCTGAAGGGAAACACACAGCAGAGTTCTCATCCATTGATCACACTCTGCTTTAGAGCAAGACGCACGCTCTTTCTTTCTGGAGTCACTAAGTCAGCAGGAAACGTGAGTGTGCTGAGAACAAAAGAACGGTGTTTCCTACACATACGGACCATATCTAGTTCAACACTGCTTCTGAAACTGTAACAAATCACAGGTCCTCTAACATCCAATGCTTGTCATTTAAGATGAGAAACGTGTGAGCTTCGTGAACGATGTACTTCATTTGAGTTGTAAAGAAAGTGCACTTACCTGAAAAGAAGTCTTGTTTATAGGAAGACTCAGAGCCTGGGATTTAACTCCATTTCTGAAGTGAAACACACAGCAGAGTTCTCATCCACTGATCACACTCTGCTTTAGAGCAAGAAGCACGCTCTTGCTTTCTAGAGGCTCTAAGACAGCATGAAACGTGTGTGTGCAGAGAACAAAAGAACAATGTTTCCTACACATACGGACCATATGTAGTCCAACTCTGCTTCTGAAACTGATACAAAGCACTGGTCCTCTAACATCCAATGCTTGTCATTTAAGATGAGAAACGTGTGAGCTTCGTGAACGATGTAGTTCCTTTGAGAGAAGAAGTGACTGCCCTTACCTGAAACGAAGTCTTGGTTGTAGGAAGACACAGAGCCTGGGATTTAACACCATTTCTGAAAGGAAACAAACAGCATAGTTCTCATCCATGGATCACACTCTGCTTTAGAGCGAGAACACGCTCTTGCTTTCTAGCTTCTCTAATAAGGCAGGAAATCTGAGTGTGCTCAGAACAAGAGAACGGTGTTTCCTACACATACGGACCATATCTAGTTCAAGTCTGCTTCTGAAACTGAAACAAACCACAGGTCCTCTAACATACAATGCTTGTCAATTAAGATGAGAAACGTGTGAGCTTCGTGAAGGATGTAGTTCATTTGAGCTGTAAAGAAACTGCCATTACTGAAAAGAATTCTTACTTTAGGAAGACTCAGAGCCTGGGAATTAACACCATTTCTGAAGGGAAACACACAGCAGAGTTCTCATCCATTGATCACACTCTGCTTTAGAACAAGAATCATGCTCTTGCTTTCTAGAGTCTCTAAGACAGCAGGATACTTAAGTGTGCGGAGAACAAAAGAACGGTGTTTCCTACACATAAGGACCATATGTAGTCCAACTCTGCTTTCGAAACTGATACAAAGCACTGGTCCTGCATCATCCAATGCTTGTCAGTTAAGATGAGTAATGTGTGAGCTTCGTGAAAGATGTAGTTTGCTTGAGCTGAAAAGTAACTGCGCTTTCTGGAAACGAAGTATTGCTTGTAGGAAGACTCTGACCCTGGGATTTAACTCCATTTCTGAAGGGAAACACACAGCAGAGTTCTCATCCATTGATCACACTCTTCTTTAGAACAAGAAGCATGCTCTTGCTTTCTAGAGTCTCTAAGACAGCAGGAAACGTGAGTGTGCTGAGAACAAAAGAACGGTGTTTCCTACACATACGAACCATATCAAGTCCAACTCTGCTTCTGAAACTGATACAAAGCACTGGTCCTCTAACATCCAATTCTTGTCAGTTAAGATGAGAAACGTGTGAGCTTTGTGAACGATGTAGTTCGTTTGAGCTGAAAAGTGACTGCCGTTACCTGAAACGAAGTGTTGCTTGTAGGAAGACACAGAGCCTGGAATTTAACTCCATTTCTGGAGTGAAACACACAGCATAGTTCTCATCCATGGATCACACTCTGCTTTAGAGCGAGAACACGCTCTTGCTTTCTAGCTTCTGTAATACAGCAGGAAATCTGAGTGTGCTCAGAACAAGAGAACGGTGTTTCCTACACATAAGGACCATATCTAGTTCAACACTGTTTCTGAAACTGAAACAAATCACAGGTCCTCTAACATCCAAGGCTTGTCAGTTAAGATGAGAAACGTGTGAGCTTCGTGAAGGATGTAGTTCGTTTGAGCTGAAACGTGACTGCCGTTACCTGAAACGAAGTCTTGCTTATAGGAAGACACAGAGCCTGGAATTTAACTCATTTTCTGAAGGGAAACACACAGCAGAGTTCTCATACACTGTTCACACTCAGGTTTAGAGCAAGATGCACGCTCTTGCTTTCTGGAGTCACTAAGTCAGCAGGAAAGGTGAGTGTGCTGAGAACAAAAGAACGGTGTTTCCTACACATACGGACCATATCTAGTTCAACACTGCTTCTGAAACTGTAACAAATCACAGGTCCTCTAACATCCAATGCTTGTCATTTAAGATGAGAAACGTGTGAGCTTCGTGAACGATGTACTTCATTTGAGTTGTAAAGAAACTGCCCTTACCTGAAAAGAAGTCTTGTTTATAGGAAGACTCAGAGCCTGGGATTTAACTCCATTTCTGAAGTGAAACACACAGCAGAGTTCTCATCCACTGATCACACTCTGCTTTAGAGCAAGAAGCACGCTCTTGCTTTCTAGAGGCTCTAAGACAGCATGAAACGTGTGTGTGCAGAGAACAAAAGAACAATGTTTCCTACACATACGGACCATATGTAGTCCAACTCTGCTTCTGAAACTGATACAAAACACTGGTCCTCTAACATCCAATGCTTGTCATTTAAGATGAGAAACGTGTGAGCTTCGTGAACGATGTAGTTCCTTTGAGAGAAGAAGTGACTGCCCTTACCTGAAACGAAGTCTTGCTTGTAGGAAGACACAGAGCCTGGGATTTAACTCCATTTCTGAACGGAAACACACAGCAGAGTTCTCATCCATGGATCACACTCTGATTTAGAGCGAGAAGCACGCACTTGCTTTCTAGCGTCTCTAATACAGCAGGAAATCTGAGTGTGCTCAGAACAAGATAACGGTGTTTCCTACACATACGGACCATATCTAGTTCAACTCTGCTTCTGAAACTGAAACAAACCACAGGTCCTCTAACACCCAATGCTTGTCAGTTAAGATGAGAAACGTGTGAGCTTCGTGAAGGATGTAGTTCATTTGAGCTGTAAAGAAACTGCCCTTACTGAAAAGAATTCTTGCTTTAGGAAGACTCAGAGCCTGGGATTTAACTCCATTTCTGAAGGGAAACACACAGCAGAGTTCTCATCCATTGATCACACTCTGCTTTAGAAAAAGAATCATGCTCTTGCTTTCTAGAGTCTCTAAGACAGCAGGATACGTGAGTGTGCTGAGAACAAAAGAACGGTGTTTCCTACACATAAGGACCATATGTAGTCCAACTCTGCTTTCGAAACTGATACAAAGCACTGGTCCTCTAACATCCAATGCTTGTCTTTTAAGATGAGAAACGTGAGAGCTTCATGAATGATGTAGTTCGTTTGAATTGTAAAGAAACTGCCCTTACCTGAAAGGAAGTCTTGCTTGTAGGAAGACACAGAGCCTGTGATTTAACTACATGTCTGAAGTGAAACACACAGGAGAGTTCTCATCCATTGATCACACTCTTCTTTAGAACAAGAAGCATGCTCTTGCTTTCTAGACTCTCTAAGACAGCAGGAAACGTGAGTGTGCTGAGAACAAAAGAACGGTGTTTCCTACACATACGGACCATATCTAGTCCAACTCTGCTTCTGAAACTGATACAAAGCACTGGTCCTCTAACATCCAATTCTTGTCAGTTAAGATGAGAAACGTGTGAGCTTCGTGAACGAAGTAGTTCGTTTGAGCTGAAAAGTGACTGCCGTTACCTGAAACGAAGTCTTGCTTGTAGGAAGACACAGAGCCTGGAATTTAACTCCATTTCTGAAGTGAAACACACAGCAGAGTTCTCATCCATTGATCACACTCTGCTTTAGAGCAAGAAGCACGCTCTTGCTTTCTAGAGGCTCTAAGACAGCATGAAATGTGAGTGTGCAGAGAACAAAAGAACGATGTTTCCTACACATAAGGACCATATGTAGTCCAACTCTGCTTCTAAAACTGATACAATGCACTGGTCCTCTAACATCCAATGCTTGTCATTTCAGATGAGAAACGTGTTAGCTTCGTTAACGATGTAGTTCCTTTGAGCTGAGAAGTAACTGCCCTTACCTGAAACGAAGTCTTGCTTGTAGGAAGACACATAGCGTGGGATTTAACTCCATTTCTGAAGGGATACACACAGCAGAGTTCTCAGCCATTGATCACACTCTGCTTTAGAACAAGAATCATGCTCTTGCTTTCTAGAGTCTCTAAGACAGCAGGATACCTGAGTGTGCTCAGAACAAAAGAACGGTGTTTCCTACTCTTAAGGACCATATGTATTCCAAATCTGCTTTCGAAACTAATACAAAGCACTGGTCCTGTAACATCCAATGCTTGTCAGTTAAGATGAGAAACGTGTGAGCTTCGTGAAAGATGTAGTTCGCTTGAGCTGAAAAGTAACTGCCCTTTCCGGAAACGAAGTCTTGCTTGTAGGAAGACTCAGAGCCTGGGATTTAACTCCATTTCTGAACGGAAACACACATCAGAGTTCTCATCCATTGATCACACTTTGCTTTAGAACAAGAATCCTGCTCGTGCTTTTAGTGTCTCAAAGACAGCAGGAAACGTGAGTGTGCTGAGAACAAAAGAACAGTGTTTCCTACACATAAGGACCATATGTAGTCCAACTCTGCTTTCGAAACTGATACAAAGAACTGGTCCTCTAACATCCAATGTTTGTCATTTAAGATGAGAAACGTGTGAGCTTCGTGAACGATGTAGTTCGTTTGAGCTGAAAAGTGAATACCCTTACCTGAAAGGAAGTCTTGCTTGTAGGAAGACACAGAGCCTGGGATTTAACTCCATTTCTGAAGTGAAACACACAGCATAGTTCTCATCCATGGATCACACTCTGATTTAGAGCGAGAAGCACGCACTTGCTTTCTAGCGTCTCTAATACAGCAGGAAATCTGAGTGTGCTCAGAACAAGATAACGGTGTTTCCTACACATATGGACCATATCTAGTTCAACTCTGCTTCTGAAACTGAAACAAACCACAGGTCCTCTAACACCCAATGCTTGTCAGTTAAGATGAGAAACGTGTGAGCTTCGTGAAGGATGTAGTTCATTTGAGCTGTAAAGAAACTGCCCACACTGAAAAGAATTCTTGCTTTAGGAAGACTCAGAGCCTGGGATTTAACTCCATTTCTGACGTGAAACACACAGCATAGTCCTTATCCATGAGTCACACACTGCTTTAGAACGAGAAGCACGCTCTTGCTTTCTAGAGTCTCTAATACAAAAGAAAACGTGACTGTGCTCAGAACAAAAGAACGGTGTTTCCTACACATACGAAACATATCTAGTTCAACTCTGCTTCTGAAACTGAAACAAACCACAGGTCCTCTAACATCCAATGCTCGTCAGTTAAGATGAGAATCGTGTGAGCTTCGTGAACGATGTAGTTCGTTTGAGCTGAAAAGTGACTTCCCTTACCTGAAACAAAGTCTTGCTTGTAGGAAGACACAGAGCCCGGGATTTAACTCCATTTCTGAAGTGAAACACACAGCATAGTTCTCATCCATGGATCACACTCTGCTTTAGAGCGAGAAGCACGCTCTTGCTTTCTAGCGTCACTAATACATCAGGAAATCTGAGTGCGCTCAGAATAAAAGAACGGTGTTTCCTACACATACGGACCATATCTAGTTCAACTCTGCTTCTGATACTGAAAGAAACCACAGGTCCTCTAACACCCAATGCTTGTCAGTTAAGATGAGAAACGTATGAGCTATGTGAAGGATGTAGTTCGTTTGAGCTGTAAAGAAACTGTCCTTACCTGAAAAGAATTCTTCCTTTAGGAAGACTCAGAGCCTGGGATTTAACTCCATTTCTGAAGGGAAACACACAGCAGAGTTCTCATCCATTGATCACACTCTGCTTTAGAGCGAGAAGCATGCTCTTGCTTTCTAAAATCTCTAAGACAGCAGGAAAGGTGAGTGTGCTGAGATCAAAACCACGGTGTTTCCTACACATACGGACCATATCTAGTCCAACTCTGCTTCTGAAACTGATACAAAGCACTGGTCCTCTAACATCCAATGCTTGTCATTTAAGATGAGAAACGTGTGAGCTTCGTGAACGATGTACTTCATTTGAGTTGTAAAGAAACTGCCCTTACCTGAAAAGAAGTCTTGTTTATAGGAAGACTCAGAGCCTGGGATTTAACTCCATTTCTGAAGTGAAACACACAGCAGAGTTCTCATCCACTGATCACACTCTGCTTTAGAGCAAGAAGCACGCTCTTGCTTTCTAGAGGCTCCAAGACAGCATGAAACGTGTGTGTGCAGAGAACAAAAGAACAATGTTTCCTACACATACGGACCATATGTAGTCCAACTCTGCTTCTGAAACTGATACAAAGCACTGGTCCTCTAACATCCAATGCTTGTCATTTAAGATGAGAAACGTGTGAGCTTCGTGAACGATGTAGTTCCTTTGAGAGAAGAAGTGACTGCCCTTACCTGAAACGAAGTCTTGCTTGTAGGAAGACACAGAGCCTGGGATTTAACACCATTTCTGAAAGGAAACAAACAGCATAGTTCTCATCCATGGATCACACTCTGCTTTAGAGCGAGAACACGCTCTTGCTTTCTAGCTTCTCTAATAAGGCAGGAAATCTGAGTGTGCTCAGAACAAGAGAACGGTGTTTCCTACACATACGGACCATATCTAGTTCAAGTCTGCTTCTGAAACTGAAACAAACCACAGGTCCTCTCACATACAATGCTTGTCAGTTAAGATGAGAAACGTGTGAGCTTCGTGAAGGATGTAGTTCATTTGAGCTGTAAAGAAACAGCCATTACTGAAAAGAATTCTTGCTTTAGGAAGACTCAGAGCCTGGGAATTAACACCATTTCTGAAGGGAAACACACAGCAGAGTTCTCATCCATTGATCACACTCTGCTTTAGAACAAGAATCATGCTCTTGCTTTCTAGAGTCTCTAAGACAGCAGGATACTTAAGTGTGCGGAGAACAAAAGAACGGTGTTTCCTACACATAAGGACCATATGTAGTCCAACTCTGCTTTCGAAACTGATACAAAGCACTGGTCCTGCATCATCCAATGCTTGTCAGTTAAGATGAGTAATGTGTGAGCTTCGTGAAAGATGTAGTTTGCTTGAGCTGAAAAGTAACTGCGCTTTCTGGAAACGAAGTATTGCTTGTAGGAAGACTCAGACCCTGGGATTTAACTCCATTTCTGAAGGGAAACACACAGCAGAGTTCTCATCCATTGATCACACTCTTCTTTAGAACAAGAAGCATGCTCTTGCTTTCTAGAGTCTCTAAGACAGCAGGAAACGTGAGTGTGCTGAGAACAAAAGAACGGTGTTTCCTACACATACGAACCATATCAAGTCCAACTCTGCTTCTGAAACTGATACAAAGCACTGGTCCTCTAACATCCAATTCTTGTCAGTTAAGATGAGAAACGTGTGAGCTTTGTGAACGATGTAGTTCGTTTGAGCTGAAAAGTGACTGCCGTTACCTGAAACGAAGTGTTGCTTGTAGGAAGACACAGAGCCTGGAATTTAACTCCATTTCTGAAGTGAAACACACAGCATAGTTCTCATCCATGGATCACACTCTGCTTTAGAGCGAGAACACGCTCTTGCTTTCTAGCTTCTCTAATACAGCAGGAAATCTGAGTGTGCTCAGAACAAGAGAACGGTGTTTCCTACACATAAGGACCATATCTAGTTCAACACTGTTTCTGAAACTGAAACAAATCACAGGTCCTCTAACATCCAAGGCTTGTCAGTTAAGATGAGAAACGTGTGAGCTTCGTGAAGGATGTAGTTCGTTTGAGCTGAAACGTGACTGCCGTTACCTGAAACGAAGTCTTGCTTATAGGAAGACACAGAGCCTGGAATTTAACTCATTTTCTGAAGGGAAACACACAGCAGAGTTCTCATACACTGTTCACACTCAGGTTTAGAGCAAGATGCACGCTCTTGCTTTCTGGAGTCACTAAGTCAGCAGGAAAGGTGAGTGTGCTGAGAACAAAAGAACGGTGTTTCCTACACATACGGACCATATCTAGTTCAACACTGCTTCTGAAACTGTAACAAATCACAGGTCCTCTAACATCCAATGCTTGTCATTTAAGATGAGAAACGTGTGAGCTTCGTGAACGATGTACTTCATTTGAGTTGTAAAGAAACTGCCCTTACCTGAAAAGAAGTCTTGTTTATAGGAAGACTCAGAGCCTGGGATTTAACTCCATTTCTGAAGTGAAACACACAGCAGAGTTCTCATCCACTGATCACACTCTGCTTTAGAGCAAGAAGCACGCTCTTGCTTTCTAGAGGCTCTAAGACAGCATGAAACGTGTGTGTGCAGAGAACAAAAGAACAATGTTTCCTACACATACGGACCATATGTAGTCCAACTCTGCTTCTGAAACTGATACAAAGCACTGGTCCTCTAACATCCAATGCTTGTCATTTAAGATGAGAAACGTGTGAGCTTCGTGAACGATGTAGTTCCTTTGAGAGAAGAAGTGACTGCCCTTACCTGAAACGAAGTCTTGCTTGTAGGAAGACACAGAGCCTGGGATTTAACTCCATTTCTGAACGGAAACACACAGCAGAGTTCTCATCCATGGATCACACTCTGATTTAGAGCGAGAAGCACGCACTTGCTTTCTAGCGTCTCTAATACAGCAGGAAATCTGAGTGTGCTCAGAACAAGATAACGGTGTTTCCTACACATACGGACCATATCTAGTTCAACTCTGCTTCTGAAACTGAAACAAACCACAGGTCCTCTAACACCCAATGCTTGTCAGTTAAGATGAGAAACGTGTGAGCTTCGTGAAGGATGTAGTTCATTTGAGCTGTAAAGAAACTGCCCGTACTGAAAAGAATTCTTGCTTTAGGAAGACTCAGAGCCTGGGATTTAACTCCATTTCTGAACGGAAACACACAGCAGAGTTCTCATCCATGGATCACACTCTGATTTAGAGCGAGAAGCACGCACTTGCTTTCTAGCGTCTCTAATACAGCAGGAAATCTGAGTGTGCTCAGAACAAGATAACGGTGTTTCCTACACATACGGACCATATCTAGTTCAACTCTGCTTCTGAAACTGAAACAAACCACAGGTCCTCTAACACCCAATGCTTGTCAGTTAAGATGAGAAACGTGTGAGCTTCGTGAAGGATGTAGTTCATTTGAGCTGTAAAGAAACTGCCCTTACTGAAAAGAATTCTTGCTTTAGGAAGACTCAGAGCCTGGGATTTAACTCCATTTCTGAAGGGAAACACACAGCAGAGTTCTCATCCATTGATCACACTCTGCTTTAGAAAAAGAATCATGCTCTTGCTTTCTAGAGTCTCTAAGACAGCAGGATACGTGAGTGTGCTGAGAACAAAAGAACGATGTTTCCTACACATAAGGACAATATGTAGTCCAAGTCTGCTTCTGAAACTCATACAAAGCACTGGTCCTGTAACATCCAATGCTTGTCAGTTAAGATGAGAAACGTGTGAGCTTCGTGAAAGATGTAGTTTGCTTGAGCTGAAAAGTAACTGCCCTTTCGGAAACGAAGTATTGCTTGTAGGAAGACTCAGAGCCTGGGATTTAACTCCATTTCTGAAGGGAAACACACAGCAGAGTTCTCATCCATTGATCACACTCTGCTTTAGAAAAAGAATCATGCTCTTGCTTTCTAGAGTCTCTAAGACAGCAGGATACGTGAGTGTGCAGAGAACAAAAGAACAGTGTTTCCTACACATAAGGACCATATGTAGTCCAACTCTGCTTTCGAAACTGATACAAAGCACTGGTCCTCTAACATCCAATGCTTGTCTTTTAAGATGAGAAACGTGAGAGCTTCATGAATGATGTAGTTCGTTTGAATTGTAAAGAAACTGCCCTTACCTGAAAGGAAGTCTTGCTTGTAGGAAGACACAGAGCCTGTGATTTAACTACATGTCTGAAGTGAAACACACAGGAGAGTTCTCATCCATTGATCACACTCTTCTTTAGAACAAGAAGCATGCTCTTGCTTTCTAGACTCTCTAAGACAGCAGGAAACGTGAGTGTGCTGAGAACAAAAGAACGGTGTTTCCTACACATACGGACCATATCTAGTCCAACTCTGCTTCTGAAACTGATACAAAGCACTGGTCCTCTAACATCCAATTCTTGTCAGTTAAGATGAGAAACGTGTGAGCTTCGTGAACGAAGTAGTTCGTTTGAGCTGAAAAGTGACTGCCGTTACCTGAAACGAAGTCTTGCTTGTAGGAAGACACAGAGCCTGGAATTTAACTCCATTTCTGAAGTGAAACACACAGCAGAGTTCTCATCCATTGATCACACTCTGCTTTAGAGCAAGAAGCACGCTCTTGCTTTCTAGAGGCTCTAAGACAGCATGAAATGTGAGTGTGCAGAGAACAAAAGAATGATGTTTCCTACACATAAGGACCATATGTAGTCCAACTCTGCTTCTAAAACTGATACAATGCACTGGTCCTCTAACATCCAATGCTTGTCATTTCAGATGAGAAACGTGTTAGCTTCGTTAACGATGTAGTTCCTTTGAGCTGAGAAGTGACTGCCCTTACCTGAAACGAAGTCTTGCTTGTAGGAAGACACATAGCGTGGGATTTAACTCCATTTCTGAAGGGATACACACAGCAGAGTTCTCAGCCATTGATCACACTCTGCTTTAGAACAAGAATCATGCTCTTGCTTTCTAGAGTCTCTAAGACAGCAGGATACGTGAGTGTGCTCAGAACAAAAGAACGGTGTTTCCTACTCTTAAGGACCATATGTATTCCAAATCTGCTTTCGAAACTAATACAAAGCACTGGTCCTGTAACATCAAATGCTTGTCAGTTAAGATGAGAAACGTGTGAGCTTCGTGAAAGATGTAGTTCGCTTGAGCTGAAAAGTAACTGCCCTTTCCGGAAACGAAGTCTTGCTTGTAGGAAGACTCAGAGCCTGGGATTTAACTCCATTTCTGAACGGAAACACACATCAGAGTTCTCATCCATTGATCACACTTTGCTTTAGAACAAGAATCCTGCTCGTGCTTTTAGTGTCTCAAAGACAGCAGGAAACGTGAGTGTGCTGAGAACAAAAGAACAGTGTTTCCTACACATAAGGACCATATGTAGTCCAACTCTGCTTTCGAAACTGATACAAAGAACTGGTCCTCTAACATCCAATGTTTGTCATTTAAGATGAGAAACGTGTGAGCTTCGTGAACGATGTAGTTCGTTTGAGCTGAAAAGTGAATACCCTTACCTGAAAGGAAGTCTTGCTTGTAGGAAGACACAGAGCCTGGGATTTAACTCCATTTCTGAAGTGAAACACACAGCATAGTTCTCATCCATGGATCACACTCTGATTTAGAGCGAGAAGCACGCACTTGCTTTCTAGCGTCTCTAATACAGCAGGAAATCTGAGTGTGCTCAGAACAAGATAACGGTGTTTCCTACACATATGGACCATATCTAGTTCAACTCTGCTTCTGAAACTGAAACAAACCACAGGTCCTCTAACACCCAATGCTTGTCAGTTAAGATGAGAAACGTGTGAGCTTCGTGAAGGATGTAGTTCATTTGAGCTGTAAAGAAACTGCCCACACTGAAAAGAATTCTTGCTTTAGGAAGACTCAGAGCCTGGGATTTTACACCATTTCTGAAGGGAAACACACAGCAGAGTTCTCATCCATTGATCACACTCTGCTTTAGAGCAAGAAGAACGCTATTGCTTTCTAGAGGCTCTAAGACAGCAGGAAAGGTGAGTGTGCTGAGAACAAAAGAACGGTGTTTCCTACACATACGGACCATATCTAGTCCAACTCTGCTTCTGAAACTGATACAAAGCACTGGTCCTCTAACATCCAATGCTTGTCATTTAAGATGAGAAACGTGTGAGCTTCGTGAACGATGTAGTTCATTTTAGTGTAAAGAAACTGCCCTTACCAGAAAAGAAGTCTTTTTTTAGGAAGACTCAGATCCTGGGATTTAACTCCATTTCTGAAGTGAAACACACAGCGGATTTCTCATCCATTGATCACACTCTGCTTTAGAGCAAGAAGAACGCTATTGCTTTCTAGAGGCTCTAAGACAGCATGAAACGTGAGTGTGCTGAGAACAAAAGAACGGTGTTTCCTACACCTACACCATATGTAGTCCAACTCTGCTTCTGAAACTGATACAAAGCACTGGTCCTCTAACATCCAATTCTTGTCAGTTAAGATGAGAAACGTGTGAGCTTCGTGAACGATGTAGTTCGTTTTTGCTGAAAAGTGACTGCCGTTACCTGAAACGAAGTCTTGCTTGTAGGAAGACACAGAGCCTGGAATTTAACTCCATTTCTGACGTGAAACACACAGCATAGTCCTTATCCATGATTCACACACTGCTTTAGAACGAGAAGCGCGCTCTTGCTTTCTAGAGTCTCTAATACAAAAGAAAACGTGACTGTGCTCAGAACAAAAGAACGGTGTTTCCTACACATACGAAACATATCTAGTTCAACTCTGCTCCTGAAACTGAAACAAACCACAGGTCCTCTAACATCCAATGCTCGTCAGTTAAGATGAGAATCGTGTGAGCTTCGTGAACGACGTAGTTCGTTTGAGATGTAAAGGAACTGCCCTAACCTGAAATGAAGTCTTTTTTGTAGGAAGACTCAGAGCGTGGGATTTAACTCCGTTTCTGAAGTAAAACACACAGCAGAGTTCTCATCCATTGATCACACTATGCTTTAGAGCGAGAAGCAAGCTCTTGCTTCCTAAAATCTCTAAGGCAGCAGGAAAGGTGAGTGTGCTGAGAACAAAAGAACGGTGTTTCCTACATATACGGACCATATCTAGTCCAACTCTGCTTCTGAAACTGATACAAAGCACTGGTCCTCTAACGTCCAATGCTTGACATTTAAGATGAGAAAAGTGTGAGCTTCGTGAACGATAAGGTTCCTTTGAGAGAAGAAGTGACTGCCCTTACCTGAAACGAAGTCTTGCTTGTAGGAAGACACAGAGCCTGGGATTTAACTCCATTTCTGTAGGGAAACAAACAGCATAGTTCTCATCCATGGATCACACTCTGCTTTAGAGCGAGAACACGCTCTTGCTTTCTATTTTCTCTAATACAGCAGGAAATCTGAGTGTGCTCAGAACAAGAGAATGGTGTTTCCTACACATACAGACCATATCTAGTTCAACTCTGCTTCAGAAACTGAAACAAACCACAGGTCCTCTAACATCCAATGCTTGTCAGTTAAGATGAGAAACGTGTGAGCTTCATGAAAGATGTAGTTAGCTTGAGCTGAAAAGTAATTGCCCTTTCCGGAAACAAAGTCTTGCTTGTAGGAAGACTCAGAGCCTGGGATTTAACTCCATTTCTGAAGGGAAACACACAGCAGAGTTCTCATCCATTGATCACACTCTGCTTTAAAACAAGAATCCTGCTCTTGCTTTCGAGAGTCTAAAAGACAGCAGGAAACGTGAGTGTGCTCAGAACAAAAGAACGGTGTTTCCTACACATAAGGACCATATGTAGTCCAACTCTGCTTTCGAAACTGATACAAAGCACTGGTCCTCTAATATCCAATGCTTGTCATTTAAGATGAGAAACGTGTGAGCTTCGTGAAAGATGTAGTTCGTTTGAGATGAAAATTGACTGCCCTTACCTGAAACAAAGTCTTGCTTGTAGGAAGACACAGAGCCTGGGATTTAACTCCATTTCTGAAGTGAAACACACAGCATAGTTTTCATCCATGGATCACACTCTGCTTTAGAGCGAGAAGCACGCACTTGCTTTCTAGCGTCTCTAATACAGCAGGAAATCTGAGTGTGCTCAGAACAAGATAACGGTGTTTCCTACACATATGGACCATATCTAGTTCAACTCTGCTTCTGAAACTGAAACAAACCACAGGTCCTCTAACACCCAATGCTTGTCAGTTAAGATGAGAAACGTGTGAGCTTCGTGAAGGATGTAGTTCATTTGAGCTGTAAAGAAACTGCCCACACTGAAAAGAATTCTTGCTTTAGGAAGACTCAGAGCCTGGGATTTAACTCCATTTCTGACGTGAAACACACAGCATAGTCCTTATCCATGAGTCACACACTGCTTTAGAACGAGAAGCACGCTCTTGCTTTCTAGAGTCTCTAATACAAAAGAAAACGTGACTGTGCTCAGAACAAAAGAACGGTGTTTCCTACACATACGAAACATATCTAGTTCAACTCTGCTTCTGAAACTGAAACAAACCACAGGTCCTCTAACATCCAATGCTCGTCAGTTAAGATGAGAATCGTGTGAGCTTCGTGAACGATGTAGTTCGTTTGAGCTGAAAAGTGACTTCCCTTACCTGAAACAAAGTCTTGCTTGTAGGAAGACACAGAGCCCGGGATTTAACTCCATTTCTGAAGTGAAACACACAGCATAGTTCTCATCCATGGATCACACTCTGCTTTAGAGCGAGAAGCACGCTCTTGCTTTCTAGCGTCACTAATACATCAGGAAATCTGAGTGCGCTCAGAATAAAAGAACGGTGTTTCCTACACATACGGACCATATCTAGTTCAACTCTGCTTCTGATACTGAAAGAAACCACAGGTCCTCTAACACCCAATGCTTGTCAGTTAAGATGAGAAACGTATGAGCTATGTGAAGGATGTAGTTCGTTTGAGCTGTAAAGAAACTGTCCTTACCTGAAAAGAATTCTTCCTTTAGGAAGACTCAGAGCCTGGGATTTAACTCCATTTCTGAAGGGAAACACACAGCAGAGTTCTCATCCATTGATCACACTCTGCTTTAGAGCGAGAAGCATGCTCTTGCTTTCTAAAATCTCTAAGACAGCAGGAAAGGTGAGTGTGCTGAGATCAAAACCACGGTGTTTCCTACACATACGGACCATATCTAGTCCAACTCTGCTTCTGAAACTGATACAAAGCACTGGTCCTCTAACATCCAATGCTTGTCATTTAAGATGAGAAACGTGTGAGCTTCGTGAACGATGTACTTCATTTGAGTTGTAAAGAAACTGCCCTTACCTGAAAAGAAGTCTTGTTTATAGGAAGACTCAGAGCCTGGGATTTAACTCCATTTCTGAAGTGAAACACACAGCAGAGTTCTCATCCACTGATCACACTCTGCTTTAGAGCAAGAAGCACGCTCTTGCTTTCTAGAGGCTCCAAGACAGCATGAAACGTGTGTGTGCAGAGAACAAAAGAACAATGTTTCCTACACATACGGACCATATGTAGTCCAACTCTGCTTCTGAAACTGATACAAAGCACTGGTCCTCTAACATCCAATGCTTGTCATTTAAGATGAGAAACGTGTGAGCTTCGTGAACGATGTAGTTCCTTTGAGAGAAGAAGTGACTGCCCTTACCTGAAACGAAGTCTTGCTTGTAGGAAGACACAGAGCCTGGGATTTAACACCATTTCTGAAAGGAAACAAACAGCATAGTTCTCATCCATGGATCACACTCTGCTTTAGAGCGAGAACACGCTCTTGCTTTCTAGCTTCTCTAATAAGGCAGGAAATCTGAGTGTGCTCAGAACAAGAGAACGGTGTTTCCTACACATACGGACCATATCTAGTTCAAGTCTGCTTCTGAAACTGAAACAAACCACAGGTCCTCTCACATACAATGCTTGTCAGTTAAGATGAGAAACGTGTGAGCTTCGTGAAGGATGTAGTTCATTTGAGCTGTAAAGAAACAGCCATTACTGAAAAGAATTCTTGCTTTAGGAAGACTCAGAGCCTGGGAATTAACACCATTTCTGAAGGGAAACACACAGCAGAGTTCTCATCCATTGATCACACTCTGCTTTAGAACAAGAATCATGCTCTTGCTTTCTAGAGTCTCTAAGACAGCAGGATACTTAAGTGTGCGGAGAACAAAAGAACGGTGTTTCCTACACATAAGGACCATATGTAGTCCAACTCTGCTTTCGAAACTGATACAAAGCACTGGTCCTGCATCATCCAATGCTTGTCAGTTAAGATGAGTAATGTGTGAGCTTCGTGAAAGATGTAGTTTGCTTGAGCTGAAAAGTAACTGCGCTTTCTGGAAACGAAGTATTGCTTGTAGGAAGACTCAGACCCTGGGATTTAACTCCATTTCTGAAGGGAAACACACAGCAGAGTTCTCATCCATTGATCACACTCTTCTTTAGAACAAGAAGCATGCTCTTGCTTTCTAGAGTCTCTAAGACAGCAGGAAACGTGAGTGTGCTGAGAACAAAAGAACGGTGTTTCCTACACATACGAACCATATCAAGTCCAACTCTGCTTCTGAAACTGATACAAAGCACTGGTCCTCTAACATCCAATTCTTGTCAGTTAAGATGAGAAACGTGTGAGCTTTGTGAACGATGTAGTTCGTTTGAGCTGAAAAGTGACTGCCGTTACCTGAAACGAAGTGTTGCTTGTAGGAAGACACAGAGCCTGGAATTTAACTCCATTTCTGAAGTGAAACACACAGCATAGTTCTCATCCATGGATCACACTCTGCTTTAGAGCGAGAACACGCTCTTGCTTTCTAGCTTCTCTAATACAGCAGGAAATCTGAGTGTGCTCAGAACAAGAGAACGGTGTTTCCTACACATAAGGACCATATCTAGTTCAACACTGTTTCTGAAACTGAAACAAATCACAGGTCCTCTAACATCCAAGGCTTGTCAGTTAAGATGAGAAACGTGTGAGCTTCGTGAAGGATGTAGTTCGTTTGAGCTGAAACGTGACTGCCGTTACCTGAAACGAAGTCTTGCTTATAGGAAGACACAGAGCCTGGAATTTAACTCATTTTCTGAAGGGAAACACACAGCAGAGTTCTCATACACTGTTCACACTCAGGTTTAGAGCAAGATGCACGCTCTTGCTTTCTGGAGTCACTAAGTCAGCAGGAAAGGTGAGTGTGCTGAGAACAAAAGAACGGTGTTTCCTACACATACGGACCATATCTAGTTCAACACTGCTTCTGAAACTGTAACAAATCACAGGTCCTCTAACATCCAATGCTTGTCATTTAAGATGAGAAACGTGTGAGCTTCGTGAACGATGTACTTCATTTGAGTTGTAAAGAAACTGCCCTTACCTGAAAAGAAGTCTTGTTTATAGGAAGACTCAGAGCCTGGGATTTAACTCCATTTCTGAAGTGAAACACACAGCAGAGTTCTCATCCACTGATCACACTCTGCTTTAGAGCAAGAAGCACGCTCTTGCTTTCTAGAGGCTCTAAGACAGCATGAAACGTGTGTGTGCAGAGAACAAAAGAACAATGTTTCCTACACATACGGACCATATGTAGTCCAACTCTGCTTCTGAAACTGATACAAAGCACTGGTCCTCTAACATCCAATGCTTGTCATTTAAGATGAGAAACGTGTGAGCTTCGTGAACGATGTAGTTCCTTTGAGAGAAGAAGTGACTGCCCTTACCTGAAACGAAGTCTTGCTTGTAGGAAGACACAGAGCCTGGGATTTAACTCCATTTCTGAACGGAAACACACAGCAGAGTTCTCATCCATGGATCACACTCTGATTTAGAGCGAGAAGCACGCACTTGCTTTCTAGCGTCTCTAATACAGCAGGAAATCTGAGTGTGCTCAGAACAAGATAACGGTGTTTCCTACACATACGGACCATATCTAGTTCAACTCTGCTTCTGAAACTGAAACAAACCACAGGTCCTCTAACACCCAATGCTTGTCAGTTAAGATGAGAAACGTGTGAGCTTCGTGAAGGATGTAGTTCATTTGAGCTGTAAAGAAACTGCCCGTACTGAAAAGAATTCTTGCTTTAGGAAGACTCAGAGCCTGGGATTTAACTCCATTTCTGAACGGAAACACACAGCAGAGTTCTCATCCATGGATCACACTCTGATTTAGAGCGAGAAGCACGCACTTGCTTTCTAGCGTCTCTAATACAGCAGGAAATCTGAGTGTGCTCAGAACAAGATAACGGTGTTTCCTACACATACGGACCATATCTAGTTCAACTCTGCTTCTGAAACTGAAACAAACCACAGGTCCTCTAACACCCAATGCTTGTCAGTTAAGATGAGAAACGTGTGAGCTTCGTGAAGGATGTAGTTCATTTGAGCTGTAAAGAAACTGCCCTTACTGAAAAGAATTCTTGCTTTAGGAAGACTCAGAGCCTGGGATTTAACTCCATTTCTGAAGGGAAACACACAGCAGAGTTCTCATCCATTGATCACACTCTGCTTTAGAAAAAGAATCATGCTCTTGCTTTCTAGAGTCTCTAAGACAGCAGGATACGTGAGTGTGCTGAGAACAAAAGAACGATGTTTCCTACACATAAGGACAATATGTAGTCCAAGTCTGCTTCTGAAACTCATACAAAGCACTGGTCCTGTAACATCCAATGCTTGTCAGTTAAGATGAGAAACGTGTGAGCTTCGTGAAAGATGTAGTTTGCTTGAGCTGAAAAGTAACTGCCCTTTCGGAAACGAAGTATTGCTTGTAGGAAGACTCAGAGCCTGGGATTTAACTCCATTTCTGAAGGGAAACACACAGCAGAGTTCTCATCCATTGATCACACTCTGCTTTAGAAAAAGAATCATGCTCTTGCTTTCTAGAGTCTCTAAGACAGCAGGATACGTGAGTGTGCAGAGAACAAAAGAACAGTGTTTCCTACACATAAGGACCATATGTAGTCCAACTCTGCTTTCGAAACTGATACAAAGCACTGGTCCTCTAACATCCAATGCTTGTCTTTTAAGATGAGAAACGTGAGAGCTTCATGAATGATGTAGTTCGTTTGAATTGTAAAGAAACTGCCCTTACCTGAAAGGAAGTCTTGCTTGTAGGAAGACACAGAGCCTGTGATTTAACTACATGTCTGAAGTGAAACACACAGGAGAGTTCTCATCCATTGATCACACTCTTCTTTAGAACAAGAAGCATGCTCTTGCTTTCTAGACTCTCTAAGACAGCAGGAAACGTGAGTGTGCTGAGAACAAAAGAACGGTGTTTCCTACACATACGGACCATATCTAGTCCAACTCTGCTTCTGAAACTGATACAAAGCACTGGTCCTCTAACATCCAATTCTTGTCAGTTAAGATGAGAAACGTGTGAGCTTCGTGAACGAAGTAGTTCGTTTGAGCTGAAAAGTGACTGCCGTTACCTGAAACGAAGTCTTGCTTGTAGGAAGACACAGAGCCTGGAATTTAACTCCATTTCTGAAGTGAAACACACAGCAGAGTTCTCATCCATTGATCACACTCTGCTTTAGAGCAAGAAGCACGCTCTTGCTTTCTAGAGGCTCTAAGACAGCATGAAATGTGAGTGTGCAGAGAACAAAAGAATGATGTTTCCTACACATAAGGACCATATGTAGTCCAACTCTGCTTCTAAAACTGATACAATGCACTGGTCCTCTAACATCCAATGCTTGTCATTTCAGATGAGAAACGTGTTAGCTTCGTTAACGATGTAGTTCCTTTGAGCTGAGAAGTGACTGCCCTTACCTGAAACGAAGTCTTGCTTGTAGGAAGACACATAGCGTGGGATTTAACTCCATTTCTGAAGGGATACACACAGCAGAGTTCTCAGCCATTGATCACACTCTGCTTTAGAACAAGAATCATGCTCTTGCTTTCTAGAGTCTCTAAGACAGCAGGATACGTGAGTGTGCTCAGAACAAAAGAACGGTGTTTCCTACTCTTAAGGACCATATGTATTCCAAATCTGCTTTCGAAACTAATACAAAGCACTGGTCCTGTAACATCAAATGCTTGTCAGTTAAGATGAGAAACGTGTGAGCTTCGTGAAAGATGTAGTTCGCTTGAGCTGAAAAGTAACTGCCCTTTCCGGAAACGAAGTCTTGCTTGTAGGAAGACTCAGAGCCTGGGATTTAACTCCATTTCTGAACGGAAACACACATCAGAGTTCTCATCCATTGATCACACTTTGCTTTAGAACAAGAATCCTGCTCGTGCTTTTAGTGTCTCAAAGACAGCAGGAAACGTGAGTGTGCTGAGAACAAAAGAACAGTGTTTCCTACACATAAGGACCATATGTAGTCCAACTCTGCTTTCGAAACTGATACAAAGAACTGGTCCTCTAACATCCAATGTTTGTCATTTAAGATGAGAAACGTGTGAGCTTCGTGAACGATGTAGTTCGTTTGAGCTGAAAAGTGAATACCCTTACCTGAAAGGAAGTCTTGCTTGTAGGAAGACACAGAGCCTGGGATTTAACTCCATTTCTGAAGTGAAACACACAGCATAGTTCTCATCCATGGATCACACTCTGATTTAGAGCGAGAAGCACGCACTTGCTTTCTAGCGTCTCTAATACAGCAGGAAATCTGAGTGTGCTCAGAACAAGATAACGGTGTTTCCTACACATATGGACCATATCTAGTTCAACTCTGCTTCTGAAACTGAAACAAACCACAGGTCCTCTAACACCCAATGCTTGTCAGTTAAGATGAGAAACGTGTGAGCTTCGTGAAGGATGTAGTTCATTTGAGCTGTAAAGAAACTGCCCACACTGAAAAGAATTCTTGCTTTAGGAAGACTCAGAGCCTGGGATTTTACACCATTTCTGAAGGGAAACACACAGCAGAGTTCTCATCCATTGATCACACTCTGCTTTAGAGCAAGAAGAACGCTATTGCTTTCTAGAGGCTCTAAGACAGCAGGAAAGGTGAGTGTGCTGAGAACAAAAGAACGGTGTTTCCTACACATACGGACCATATCTAGTCCAACTCTGCTTCTGAAACTGATACAAAGCACTGGTCCTCTAACATCCAATGCTTGTCATTTAAGATGAGAAACGTGTGAGCTTCGTGAACGATGTAGTTCATTTTAGTGTAAAGAAACTGCCCTTACCAGAAAAGAAGTCTTTTTTTAGGAAGACTCAGATCCTGGGATTTAACTCCATTTCTGAAGTGAAACACACAGCGGATTTCTCATCCATTGATCACACTCTGCTTTAGAGCAAGAAGAACGCTATTGCTTTCTAGAGGCTCTAAGACAGCATGAAACGTGAGTGTGCTGAGAACAAAAGAACGGTGTTTCCTACACCTACACCATATGTAGTCCAACTCTGCTTCTGAAACTGATACAAAGCACTGGTCCTCTAACATCCAATTCTTGTCAGTTAAGATGAGAAACGTGTGAGCTTCGTGAACGATGTAGTTCGTTTTTGCTGAAAAGTGACTGCCGTTACCTGAAACGAAGTCTTGCTTGTAGGAAGACACAGAGCCTGGAATTTAACTCCATTTCTGACGTGAAACACACAGCATAGTCCTTATCCATGATTCACACACTGCTTTAGAACGAGAAGCGCGCTCTTGCTTTCTAGAGTCTCTAATACAAAAGAAAACGTGACTGTGCTCAGAACAAAAGAACGGTGTTTCCTACACATACGAAACATATCTAGTTCAACTCTGCTCCTGAAACTGAAACAAACCACAGGTCCTCTAACATCCAATGCTCGTCAGTTAAGATGAGAATCGTGTGAGCTTCGTGAACGACGTAGTTCGTTTGAGATGTAAAGGAACTGCCCTAACCTGAAATGAAGTCTTTTTTGTAGGAAGACTCAGAGCGTGGGATTTAACTCCGTTTCTGAAGTAAAACACACAGCAGAGTTCTCATCCATTGATCACACTATGCTTTAGAGCGAGAAGCAAGCTCTTGCTTCCTAAAATCTCTAAGGCAGCAGGAAAGGTGAGTGTGCTGAGAACAAAAGAACGGTGTTTCCTACATATACGGACCATATCTAGTCCAACTCTGCTTCTGAAACTGATACAAAGCACTGGTCCTCTAACGTCCAATGCTTGACATTTAAGATGAGAAAAGTGTGAGCTTCGTGAACGATAAGGTTCCTTTGAGAGAAGAAGTGACTGCCCTTACCTGAAACGAAGTCTTGCTTGTAGGAAGACACAGAGCCTGGGATTTAACTCCATTTCTGTAGGGAAACAAACAGCATAGTTCTCATCCATGGATCACACTCTGCTTTAGAGCGAGAACACGCTCTTGCTTTCTATTTTCTCTAATACAGCAGGAAATCTGAGTGTGCTCAGAACAAGAGAATGGTGTTTCCTACACATACAGACCATATCTAGTTCAACTCTGCTTCAGAAACTGAAACAAACCACAGGTCCTCTAACATCCAATGCTTGTCAGTTAAGATGAGAAACGTGTGAGCTTCATGAAAGATGTAGTTAGCTTGAGCTGAAAAGTAATTGCCCTTTCCGGAAACAAAGTCTTGCTTGTAGGAAGACTCAGAGCCTGGGATTTAACTCCATTTCTGAAGGGAAACACACAGCAGAGTTCTCATCCATTGATCACACTCTGCTTTAAAACAAGAATCCTGCTCTTGCTTTCGAGAGTCTAAAAGACAGCAGGAAACGTGAGTGTGCTCAGAACAAAAGAACGGTGTTTCCTACACATAAGGACCATATGTAGTCCAACTCTGCTTTCGAAACTGATACAAAGCACTGGTCCTCTAATATCCAATGCTTGTCATTTAAGATGAGAAACGTGTGAGCTTCGTGAAAGATGTAGTTCGTTTGAGATGAAAATTGACTGCCCTTACCTGAAACAAAGTCTTGCTTGTAGGAAGACACAGAGCCTGGGATTTAACTCCATTTCTGAAGTGAAACACACAGCATAGTTTTCATCCATGGATCACACTCTGCTTTAGAGCGAGAAGCACGCTCTTGCTTTCTAGCGTCACTAATACAGCAGGAAATCTGAGTGTGCTCAGAATAAAAGAACGGTGTTTCCTACACATACAGACCATATCTAGTTCAACTCTGCTTCTGATACTGAAAGAAACCACAGGTCCTCTAACACCCAATGCTTGTCAGTTAAGATGAGAAATGTATGAGCTATGTGAAGGATGTAGTTCGTTTGAGCTGTAAAGAAACTGTCCTTACCTGAAAAGAATTCTTCCTTTAGGAAGACTCAGAGCCTGGGATTTAACTCCATTTCTGAAGGGAAACACACAGCAGAGTTCTCATCCATTGATCACACTATGCTTTAGAGCGAGAAGCAAGCTCTTGCTTCCTAAAATCTCTAAGGCAGCAGGAAAGGTGAGTGTGCTGAGAACAAAAGAACGGTGTTTCCTACATATACGGACCATATCTAGTCCAACTCTGCTTCTGAAACTGATACAAAGCACTGGTCCTCTAACGTCCAATGCTTGACATTTAAGATGAGAAAAGTGTGAGCTTCGTGAACGATAAGGTTCCTTTGAGAGAAGAAGTGACTGCCCTTACCTGAAACGAAGTCTTGCTTGTAGGAAGACACAGAGCCTGGGATTTAACTCCATTTCTGAAGGGAAACAAACAGCATAGTTCTCATCCATGGATCACACTCTGCTTTAGAGCGAGAACACGCTCTTGCTTTCTATTTTCTCTAATACAGCAGGAAATCTGAGTGTGCTCAGAACAAGAGAATGGTGTTTCCTACACATACAGACCATATCTAGTTCAACTCTGCTTCAGAAACTGAAACAAACCACAGGTCCTCTAACATCCAATGCTTGTCAGTTAAGATGAGAAACGTGTGAGCTTCATGAAAGATGTAGTTAGCTTGAGCTGAAAAGTAATTGCCCTTTCCGGAAACAAAGTCTTGCTTGTAGGAAGACTCAGAGCCTGGGATTTAACTCCATTTCTGAAGGGAAACACACAGCAGAGTTCTCATCCATTGATCACACTCTGCTTTAAAACAAGAATCCTGCTCTTGCTTTCTAGAGTCTCAAAGACAGCAGGAAACGTGAGTGTGCTCAGAACAAAAGAACGGTGTTTCCTACACATAAGGACCATATGTAGTCCAACTCTGCTTTCGAAACTGATACAAAGCACTGGTCCTCTAATATCCAATGCTTGTCATTTAAGATGAGAAACGTGTGAGCTTCGTGAAAGATGTAGTTCGTTTGAGATGAAAATTGACTGCCCTTACCTGAAACAAAGTCTTGCTTGTAGGAAGACACAGAGCCTGGGATTTAACTCCATTTCTGAAGTGAAACACACAGCATAGTTTTCATCCATGGATCACACTCTGCTTTAGAGCGAGAAGCACGCTCTTGCTTTCTAGCGTCACTAATACAGCAGGAAAGGTGAGTGTGCTGAGAACAAAAGAACGGTGTTTCCTACACATACGGACCATATCTAGTCCAACTCTGCTTCTGAAACTGATACAAAGCACTGGTCCTCTAACATCCAATGCTTGTCATTTAAGATGAGAAACGTGTGAGCTTCGTGAACGATGTAGTTCATTTTAGTGTAAAGAAACTGCCCTTACCAGAAAAGAAGTCTTTTTTTAGGAAGACTCAGAGCCTGGGATTTAACTCCATTTCTGAAGTGAAACACACAGCGGATTTCTCATCCATTGATCACACTCTGCTTTAGAGCAAGAAGAACGCTATTGCTTTCTAGAGGCTCTAAGACAGCATGAAACGTGAGTGTGCTGAGAACAAAAGAACGATGTTTCCAACACATACACCATATGTAGTCCAACTCTGCTTCTGAAACTGATACAAAGCACTGGTCCTCTAACATCCAATTCTTGTCAGTTAAGATGAGAAACGTGTGAGCTTCGTGAACGATGTAGTTCGTTTTTGCTGAAAAGTGACTGCCGTTACCTGAAACGAAGTCTTGCTTGTAGGAAGACACAGAGCCTGGAATTTAACTCCATTTCTGACGTGAAACACACAGCATAGTCCTTATCCATGAGTCACACACTGCTTTAGAACGAGAAGCACGCTCTTGCTTTCTAGAGTCTCTAATACAAAAGAAAACGTGACTGTGCTCAGAACAAAAGAACGGTGTTTCCTACACATACGAAACATATCTAGTTCAACTCTGCTTCTGAAACTGAAACAAACCACAGGTCCTCTAACATCCAATGCTCGTCAGTTAAGATGAGAATCGTGTGAGCTTCGTGAACGATGTAGTTCGTTTGAGCTGAAAAGTGACTTCCCTTACCTGAAACAAAGTCTTGCTTGTAGGAAGACACAGAGCCCGGGATTTAACTCCATTTCTGAAGTGAAACACACAGCATAGTTCTCATCCATGGATCACACTCTGCTTTAGAGCGAGAAGCACGCTCTTGCTTTCTAGCGTCACTAATACATCAGGAAATCTGAGTGCGCTCAGAATAAAAGAACGGTGTTTCCTACACATACGGACCATATCTAGTTCAACTCTGCTTCTGATACTGAAAGAAACCACAGGTCCTCTAACACCCAATGCTTGTCAGTTAAGATGAGAAACGTATGAGCTATGTGAAGGATGTAGTTCGTTTGAGCTGTAAAGAAACTGTCCTTACCTGAAAAGAATTCTTCCTTTAGGAAGACTCAGAGCCTGGGATTTAACTCCATTTCTGAAGGGAAACACACAGTAGAGTTCTCATCCATTGATCACACTCTGCTTTAGAGCGAGAAGCATGCTCTTGCTTTCTAAAATCTCTAAGACAGCAGGAAAGGTGAGTGTGCTGAGATCAAAACCACGGTGTTTCCTACACATACGGACCATATCTAGTCCAACTCTGCTTCTGAAACTGATACAAAGCACTGGTCCTCTAACATCCAATGCTTGTCATTTAAGATGAGAAACGTGTGAGCTTCGTGAACGATGTACTTCATTTGAGTTGTAAAGAAACTGCCCTTACCTGAAAAGAAGTCTTGTTTATAGGAAGACTCAGAGCCTGGGATTTAACTCCATTTCTGAAGTGAAACACACAGCAGAGTTCTCATCCACTGATCACACTCTGCTTTAGAGCAAGAAGCACGCTCTTGCTTTCTAGAGGCTCCAAGACAGCATGAAACGTGTGTGTGCAGAGAACAAAAGAACAATGTTTCCTACACATACGGACCATATGTAGTCCAACTCTGCTTCTGAAACTGATACAAAGCACTGGTCCTCTAACATCCAATGCTTGTCATTTAAGATGAGAAACGTGTGAGCTTCGTGAACGATGTAGTTCCTTTGAGAGAAGAAGTGACTGCCCTTACCTGAAACGAAGTCTTGCTTGTAGGAAGACACAGAGCCTGGGATTTAACACCATTTCTGAAAGGAAACAAACAGCATAGTTCTCATCCATGGATCACACTCTGCTTTAGAGCGAGAACACGCTCTTGCTTTCTAGCTTCTCTAATAAGGCAGGAAATCTGAGTGTGCTCAGAACAAGAGAACGGTGTTTCCTACACATACGGACCATATCTAGTTCAAGTCTGCTTCTGAAACTGAAACAAACCACAGGTCCTCTCACATACAATGCTTGTCAGTTAAGATGAGAAACGTGTGAGCTTCGTGAAGGATGTAGTTCATTTGAGCTGTAAAGAAACTGCCATTACTGAAAAGAATTCTTGCTTTAGGAAGACTCAGAGCCTGGGAATTAACACCATTTCTGAAGGGAAACACACAGCAGAGTTCTCATCCATTGATCACACTCTGCTTTAGAACAAGAATCATGCTCTTGCTTTCTAGAGTCTCTAAGACAGCAGGATACTTAAGTGTGCGGAGAACAAAAGAACGGTGTTTCCTACACATAAGGACCATATGTAGTCCAACTCTGCTTTCGAAACTGATACAAAGCACTGGTCCTGCATCATCCAATGCTTGTCAGTTAAGATGAGTAATGTGTGAGCTTCGTGAAAGATGTAGTTTGCTTGAGCTGAAAAGTAACTGCGCTTTCTGGAAACGAAGTATTGCTTGTAGGAAGACTCAGACCCTGGGATTTAACTCCATTTCTGAAGGGAAACACACAGCAGAGTTCTCATCCATTGATCACACTCTTCTTTAGAACAAGAAGCATGCTCTTGCTTTCTAGAGTCTCTAAGACAGCAGGAAACGTGAGTGTGCTGAGAACAAAAGAACGGTGTTTCCTACACATACGAACCATATCAAGTCCAACTCTGCTTCTGAAACTGATACAAAGCACTGGTCCTCTAACATCCAATTCTTGTCAGTTAAGATGAGAAACGTGTGAGCTTTGTGAACGATGTAGTTCGTTTGAGCTGAAAAGTGACTGCCGTTACCTGAAACGAAGTGTTGCTTGTAGGAAGACACAGGGCCTGGAATTTAACTCCATTTCTGAAGTGAAACACACAGCATAGTTCTCATCCATGGATCACACTCTGCTTTAGAGCGAGAACACGCTCTTGCTTTCTAGCTTCTCTAATACAGCAGGAAATCTGAGTGTGCTCAGAACAAGAGAACGGTGTTTCCTACACATAAGGACCATATCTAGTTCAACACTGTTTCTGAAACTGAAACAAATCACAGGTCCTCTAACATCCAAGGCTTGTCAGTTAAGATGAGAAACGTGTGAGCTTCGTGAAGGATGTAGTTCGTTTGAGCTGAAACGTGACTGCCGTTACCTGAAACGAAGTCTTGCTTATAGGAAGACACAGAGCCTGGAATTTAACTCATTTTCTGAAGGGAAACACACAGCAGAGTTCTCATACACTGTTCACACTCAGGTTTAGAGCAAGATGCACGCTCTTGCTTTCTGGAGTCACTAAGTCAGCAGGAAAGGTGAGTGTGCTGAGAACAAAAGAACGGTGTTTCCTACACATACGGACCATATCTAGTTCAACACTGCTTCTGAAACTGTAACAAATCACAGGTCCTCTAACATCCAATGCTTGTCATTTAAGATGAGAAACGTGTGAGCTTCGTGAACGATGTACTTCATTTGAGTTGTAAAGAAACTGCCCTTACCTGAAAAGAAGTCTTGTTTATAGGAAGACTCAGAGCCTGGGATTTAACTCCATTTCTGAAGTGAAACACACAGCAGAGTTCTCATCCACTGATCACACTCTGCTTTAGAGCAAGAAGCACGCTCTTGCTTTCTAGAGGCTCTAAGACAGCATGAAACGTGTGTGTGCAGAGAACAAAAGAACAATGTTTCCTACACATACGGACCATATGTAGTCCAACTCTGCTTCTGAAACTGATACAAAGCACTGGTCCTCTAACATCCAATGCTTGTCATTTAAGATGAGAAACGTGTGAGCTTCGTGAACGATGTAGTTCCTTTGAGAGAAGAAGTGACTGCCCTTACCTGAAACGAAGTCTTGCTTGTAGGAAGACACATAGCGTGGGATTTAACTCCATTTCTGAAGGGATACACACAGCAGAGTTCTCATCCATGGATCACACTCTGATTTAGAGCAAGAAGCACGCACTTGCTTTCTAGCGTCTCTAATACAGCAGGAAATCTGAGTGTGCTCAGAACAAGATAACGGTGTTTCCTACACATACGGACCATATCTAGTTCAACTCTGCTTCTGAAACTGAAACAAACCACAGGTCCTCTAACACCCAATGCTTGTCAGTTAAGATGAGAAACGTGTGAGCTTCGTGAAGGATGTAGTTCATTTGAGCTGTAAAGAAACTGCCCGTACTGAAAAGAATTCTTGCTTTAGGAAGACTCAGAGCCTGGGATTTAACTCCATTTCTGAACGGAAACACACAGCAGAGTTCTCATCCATGGATCACACTCTGATTTAGAGCGAGAAGCACGCACTTGCTTTCTAGCGTCTCTAATACAGCAGGAAATCTGAGTGTGCTCAGAACAAGATAACGGTGTTTCCTACACATACGGACCATATCTAGTTCAACTCTGCTTCTGAAACTGAAACAAACCACAGGTCCTCTAACACCCAATGCTTGTCAGTTAAGATGAGAAACGTGTGAGCTTCGTGAAGGATGTAGTTCATTTGAGCTGTAAAGAAACTGCCCTTACTGAAAAGAATTCTTGCTTTAGGAAGACTCAGAGCCTGGGATTTAACTCCATTTCTGATGGGAAACACACAGCAGAGTTCTCATCCATTGATCACACTCTGCTTTAGAAAAAGAATCATGCTCTTGCTTTCTAGAGTCTCTAAGACAGCAGGATACGTGAGTGTGCTGAGAACAAAAGAACGATGTTTCCTACACATAAGGACAATATGTAGTCCAAGTCTGCTTCTGAAACTCATACAAAGCACTGGTCCTGTAACATCCAATGCTTTTCAGTTAAGATGAGAAACGTGTGAGCTTCGTGAAAGATGTAGTTTGCTTGAGCTGAAAAGTAACTGCCCTTTCGGAAACGAAGTATTGCTTGTAGGAAGACTCAGAGCCTGGGATTTAACTCCATTTCTGAAGGGAAACACACAGCAGAGTTCTCATCCATTGATCACACTCTGCTTTAGAACAAGAATCCTGCTCTTGCTTTCTAGAGTCTCAAAGACAGCAGGAAACGTGAGTGTGCTGAGAACAAAAGAACGGTGTTTCCTACACATAAGGACCATATGTAGTCCAACTCTGCTTTCGAAACTGATACAAAGCACTGGTCCTCTAACATCCAATGCTTGTCTTTTAAGATGAGAAACGTGAGAGCTTCATGAATGATGTAGTTCGTTTGAATTGTAAAGAAACTGCCCTTACCTGAAAGGAAGTCTTGCTTGTAGGAAGACACAGAGCCTGTGATTTAACTACATGTCTGAAGTGAAACACACAGGAGAGTTCTCATCCATTGATCACACTCTTCTTTAGAACAAGAAGCATGCTCTTGCTTTCTAGACTCTCTAAGACAGCAGGAAACGTGAGTGTGCTGAGAACAAAAGAACGGTGTTTCCTACACATACGGACCATATCTAGTCCAACTCTGCTTCTGAAACTGATACAAAGCACTGGTCCTCTAACATCCAATTCTTGTCAGTTAAGATGAGAAACGTGTGAGCTTCGTGAACGAAGTAGTTCGTTTGAGCTGAAAAGTGACTGCCGTTACCTGAAACGAAGTCTTGCTTGTAGGAAGACACAGAGCCTGGAATTTAACTCCATTTCTGAAGTGAAACACACAGCAGAGTTCTCATCCATTGATCACACTCTGCTTTAGAGCAAGAAGCACGCTCTTGCTTTCTAGAGGCTCTAAGACAGCATGAAATGTGAGTGTGCAGAGAACAAAAGAACGATGTTTCCTACACATAAGGACCATATGTAGTCCAACTCTGCTTCTAAAACTGATACAATGCACTGGTCCTCTAACATCCAATGCTTGTCATTTCAGATGAGAAACGTGTTAGCTTCGTTAACGATGTAGTTCCTTTGAGCTGAGAAGTGACTGCCCTTACCTGAAACGAAGTCTTGCTTGTAGGAAGACACATAGCGTGGGATTTAACTCCATTTCTGAAGGGATACACACAGCAGAGTTCTCAGCCATTGATCACACTCTGCTTTAGAACAAGAATCATGCTCTTGCTTTCTAGAGTCTCTAAGACAGCAGGATACGTGAGTGTGCTCAGAACAAAAGAACGGTGTTTCCTACACTTAAGGACCATATGTATTCCAAATCTGCTTTCGAAACTAATACAAAGCACTGGTCCTGTAACATCCAATGCTTGTCAGTTAAGATGAGAAACGTGTGAGCTTCGTGAAAGATGTAGTTCGCTTGAGCTGAAAAGTAACTGCCCTTTCCGGAAACGAAGTCTTGCTTGTAGGAAGACTCAGAGCCTGGGATTTAACTCCATTTCTGAAGTGAAACACACAGCATAGTTCTCATCCATGGATCACACTCTGATTTAGAGCGAGAAGCACGCACTTGCTTTCTAGCGTCTCTAATACAGCAGGAAATATGAGTGTGCTCAGAACAAGATAACGGTGTTTCCTACACATATGGACCATATCTAGTTCAACTCTGCTTCTGAAACTGAAAGAAACCACAGGTCCTCTAACACCCAATGCTTGTCAGTTAAGATGAGAAACGTGTGAGCTTCGTGAAGGATGTAGTTCATTTGAGCTGTAAAGAAACTGCCCTTACTGAAAAGAATTCTTGCTTTAGGAAGACTCAGAGCCTGGGATTTTACACCATTTCTGAAGGGAAACACACAGCAGAGTTCTCATCCATTGATCACACTCTGCTTTACAACAAGAATCATGCTCTTGCTTTCTAGAGTCTCTAAGACAGCAGGATACGTGAGTGTGCTCAGAACAAAAGAACGGTGTTTCCTACACTTAAGGACCATATGTATTCCAAATCTGCTTTTGAAACTAATACAAAGCACTGGTCCTGTAACATCCAATGCTTGTCAGTTAAGATGAGAAACATGTGAGCTTCGTGAAAGATGTAGTTCGCTTGAGCTGAAAAGTAACTGCCCTTTCCGGAAACGAAGTCTTGCTTGTAGGAAGACTCAGAGCCTGGGATTTAACTCCATTTCTGAACGGAAACACACAGCAGAGTTCTCATCCATTGATCACACTTTGCTTTAGAACAAGAATCCTGCTCGTGCTTTTAGAGTCTCAAAGACAGCAGGAAACGTGAGTGTGCTGAGAACAAAAGAACAGTGTTTCCTACACATAAGGACCATATGTAGTCCAACTCTGCTTTCGAAACTGATACAAAGCACTGGTCCTCTAATATCCAATGTTTGTCATTTAAGATGAGAAACGTGTGAGCTTCGTGAACGATGTAGTTCGTTTGAGCTGAAAGGTGACTACCCTTACCTGAAAGGAAGTCTTGCTTGTAGGAAGACACAGAGCCTGGGATTTAACTCCATTTCTGAAGTGAAACACACAGCATAGTTCTCATCCATGGATCACACTCTGATTTAGAGCGAGAAGCACGCACTTGCTTTCTAGCGTCTCTAATACAGCAGGAAATCTGATTGTGCTCAGAACAAGAGAACGGTGTTTCCTACACATACGGACCATATCTAGTTCAACTCTGCTTCCGAAACTGAAACAAACCACAGGTCCTCTAACATCCAATGCTTGTCAGTTAAGATGAGAAACGTGTGAGCTTCATGAACGACGTAGTTTGTTTGAGCTGTAAAGAAACTGCCCTTACCTGAAAAGAATTCTTGCTTTTAGGAAGACTCAGAGCCTGGAATTTAACTCCTTTACTGAAGTGAAACACACAGCAGAGTTCTCATCCACTGATTACACTCTGGTTTAGAGCAAGACGCACGCTCTTGCTTTCTGGAGTCACTAAGTCAGCAGGAAAGGTGAGTGTGCTGAGAACAAAAGAACGGTGTTTCCTACACATACGGACCATATCTAGTCCAACTCTGCTTCTGAAACTGATACAAAGCACTGGTCCTCTAACATCCAATGCTTGTCAGTTAAGATGAGAATCGTGTGACCCTTGTGAACGACGTAGTTCGTTTGAGATGTAAAGTAACTGCCCTAACCTGAAATGAAGTCTTCCTTGTAGGAAGACTCAGAGCTTGGGATTTAACTCGATTTCTGAAGGGAAACACACAGCAGAGTGCTCATCCATTGATCACACTCTGCTTTAGAACAAGAATCATGCTCTTGCTTTCTAGAGTCTCTAAGAGAGCAGGAAACGTGAGTGTGCTGAGAACAAAAGAACGGTGTTTCCTACACATAAGGACCATATGTAGTCCAACTCTGCTTCTGAAACTGATAGAAAGCACTGGTCCTCTAACATCCAATTCTTGTCAGTTAAGATGAGAAACGTGTGAGCTTCGTGAATGATGTAGTTCGTTTGAGCTGAAAAGTGATTGCCGTTACCTGAAACGAAGTCTTGCTTGTAGGAAGACACAGAGCCTGGAATTTAACTCCATTTCTGAAGTGAAACACACAGCATAGTTCTCATCCATGGATCACACACTGCTTTAGAACGAGAAGCACGCTCTTGCTTTCTAGAGTCTCTAATACAAAAGGTAAAGTGACTTTGCTCAGAACAATAGAACGGTGTTTCCTACACATACGAACCATATCTAGTTCAACTCTGCTTCTGAAACTGAAACAAACCACAGGTCCTCTAACATCCAATGCTTGTCAGTTAAGATGAGAATCGTGTGAGCTTCGTGAACGACATAGTTCGTTTGAGATGTAAAGTAACTGCCCTAACCTGAAACGAAGTCTTTTTTGTAGGAAGACTCAGAGCCTGGGATTTAACTCCATTTCTGAAGTAAAACACACAGCAGAGTTCTCATCCATTGATCACACTCTGCTTTAGAGCAAGAAGCACGCTCTTGCTTTCTAGAGGCTCTAAGACAGCATGAAATGTGAGTGTGCAGAGAACAAAAGAACGATGTTTCCTACACATACGGACCATATGTAGTCCAACTCTTCTTCAGAAACTGATATAAAGCACTGGTCCTCTAACATCCAATGCTTGTCATTTAAGACGAGAAACATGTGAGCTTCGTTAACGATGTAGTTCCTTTGAGCTGAGAATGACTGCCCTTACCTGAATCGAAGTCTTGCTTGTAGGAGACACAAAGCCTGGGATTTAACTCCATTTCTGAAGTAAAACACACAGCAGAGTTCTCATCCATTGATCACACTCTGCTTTAGAGCAAGAAGCACGCTCTTGCTTTCTAGAGGCTCTAAGACAGCATGAAATGTGAGTGTGCACAGAACAAAAGAACAATGTTTCCTACACATACAGACCATATGTAGTCCAACTCTGCTTCTGAAACTGATACAAAGCACTGGTCCTCTAACATCCAATGCTTGTCATTTAAGATGAGAAACGTGTGACCTTCGTTAACGATGTAGTTCCTTTGAGCTGAGAAGTGACTGCCATTACCTGAAACGAAGTCTTGCTTGTAGGAAGACACACAGCCTGGGATTTAACTCCATTTCTGAAGGGAAACAAACAGCATAGTTCTCATCCATGGATCACACTCTGCTTTAGAGCGAGAACAC
The DNA here is from genome assembly GCA_949786385.1 of Onychomys leucogaster. Classification (NCBI taxonomy): domain Eukaryota; kingdom Metazoa; phylum Chordata; class Mammalia; order Rodentia; family Cricetidae; genus Onychomys; species Onychomys leucogaster. The sequence continues at coordinate 84,038 of CATKUP010000565.1, forward strand.
GCTCTTGCTTTCTAGCTTCTCTAATACACCAGGAAATCTGAGTGTGCTCAGAACAAGAGAACTGTGTTTCCTACACATACGGACCATATCTAGTTCAACTCTGCTTCTGATACTGAAACAAACCACAGGTCCTCTAACACCCAATGCTTGTAAGTTAAGATGAGAAACGTGTGAGCTTTGTGAAGGATGTAGTTCCTTTGAGCTGTAAAGAAACTGCCCTTACCTGAAAAGAATTCTTGCTTTAGGAAGACTCAGAGCCTGGGATTTAACTCCATTTCTGAACGGAAACACACAGCAGAGTTCTCATCCATTGATCACACTCTGCTTTAGAACAAGAATCATGCTCTTGCTTTCTAGAGTCTCTAAGACAGCAGGATATGTGAGTTTGCTGAGAACAAAAGAACGGTGTTTCCTACACATACGGACCATATCTAGTTCAACTCTGCTTCTGATACTGAAACAAACCACAGGTCCTCTAACACCCAATGCTTGTCAGTTAAGATGAGAAACGTGTGAGCTTTGTGAACGACATAGTTCGTTTGAGCTGTAAAGAAACTGCCCTTACCTGAAAAGAATACTTGCTTTAGGAAGACTCAGAGCCTGGGATTTAACTCCATTTCTGAAGGGAAACACACAGCAGAGTTCTCATCCATTGATCACACTCTGCTTTAGAACAAGAATCATGCTCTTGCTTTCTAGAGTCTCTTAGACAGCAGGAAAGGTGAGTGTGTTGAGAACAAAAGAACGGTGTTTCCTACACATACGGACCATATCTAGTCCAACTCTGCTTCTGAAACTGATACAAAGCACTGGTCCTCTAACATCCAATGCTTGTCAGTTTAGATGAGAATCGTGTGAGCTTCGTAAACGACGTATTTCGTTTGAGATGTAAAGTAACTGCCCTTTCCGGAAACGAAGTCTTCCTTGTAGGAAGACTCAGAGCCGGGAATTTAACTCCATTTCTGAAGTGAAACGCACAGCAGATTTCTCATCCATTGATCACACTCTGCTTTAGAGCAAGAAGCACACTCTTGATTTCTAGAGGCTCTAAGAGAGCATGAAACGTGAGTGTGCTGAGAACAAAAGAACGATGTTTCCTACACATACGGACCATGTCTTGTCAAATTCTGCTTCTGAAACTGACACAAAGCAATGGTCCTCTAACATCCAATGCTTGTCATTTTAGATGAGAAACGTGTGAGCTTCGTGAACGATGTAGTTCATTTGAGTTGTAAAGAAACTGCCCTTTCCTGAAAAGAAGTCTTGTTTTTAGGAAGACTCAGAGCCTGGGATTTAACTCTATTTCTGAAGTGAAACACACAGCAGAGTTCTCATCCACTGATCACACTCTGCTTTAGCGCAAGAAGCACGCTCTTGCTTTCTAGAGGCTCTAGGACAGCATGAAACGTGAGTGTGCTGAGAACAAAAGAACGATGTTTCCTACACATACGGACCATATGTAGTCCAACTCTGCTTCTGAAACTGATAGAAAGCACTGGTCCTCTAACATCCAATTCTTGTCAGTTATGATGAGAAACGTGTGAGCTTCGTGAACGATGTAGTTCGTTTGAGCTGAAAAGTGACTGCCGTTACCTGAAAAGTAGTCTTGCTTGTAGGAAGACACAGAGCCTGGAATTTAACTCCATTTCTGAAGTGAAACACACAGCATAGTTCTCATCCATGGATCACACACTGCTTTAGAATGAGAAGCATGCTCTTGCTTTCTAGAGTCTCTAATACAAAAGGTAACGTGACTGTGCTCAGAACAATAGAACGGTGTTTCCTACACATACGAACCATATCTAGTTCTACTCTGCTTCTGAAACTGAAACAAACCACAGGTCCTCTAACATCCAATGCTTGTCAGTTAAGATGAGAATCGTGTAAGCTTCGTGAACGACATAGTTCGTTTGAGATGTAAAGTAACTGCCCTTACCTGAAAAGAATTCTTGCTTTAGGAAGACTCAGAGCCTGGGATTTAACTCCATTTCTGAAGGGAAACACACAGCAGAGTTCTCATCCATTGATCACACTCTGCTTTAGAGCGAGAAGCATGCTCTTGCTTTCTAAAATCTCTAAGACAGCAGGAAAGGTGAGAGTGCTGAGAACAAAAGAACGGTGTTTCCTACACATACGGACCATATCTAGTCCAACTCTGCTTCTGAAACTGATACAAAGCACTGGTCCTCTAACATCCAATGCTTGTCAGTTTAGATGAGAATCGTGTGAGCTTCGTAAACGACGTATTTCGTTTGAGATGTAAAGTAACTGCCCTTTCCGGAAACGAAGTCTTCCTTGTAGGAAGACTCAGAGCCTGGAATTTAACTCCATTTCTGAAGTGAAACACAGAGCAGATTTCTCATCCACTGATCACACTCTGCTTTAGCGCAAGAAGCACGCTCTTGCTTTCTAGAGGCTCTAGGACAGCATGAAACGTGAGTGTGCTGAGAACAAAAGAACGGTGTTTCCTACACATACAGACCATATCTAGTTCAACTCTGCTTCTGAAAATGAAACAAACCACAGGTTCTCTAACATCCAATGCTTGTCAGTTAAGATGAGAAACGTGTGAGCTTTGTGAAGGATGTAGTTCGTTTGAGCTGTAAAGAAACTGCCCTTACCTGAAAAGAATTCTTGCTTTTGGAAGACTCAGAGCCTGGGATTTAACTCCATTTTTGAAGGGAAACACACAGCAGAGTTCTCATCCATTGATCACACTCTGCTTTAGAACAAGAATCATGCTCTTGCTTTCTAGAGTCTCTTAGACAGCAGGAAAGGTGAGTGTGCTGAGAACAAAAGAACGGTGTTTCCTACACATAAGGACCATATGTAGTGCAACTCTGCTTCTGAAACTGATACAAAGCACTGGTCCTCTAACATCCAATGCTTGTCATTTAAGATGAGAAACGTGTGAGCTTCGTGAACGATGTAGTTCGTTTGAGCTGAAAAGTGACTGCCCTACCTGAAATGAAGTCTTGCTTGTAGGAAGACACAGATCCTGGGATTTAACTCCATTTCTGAAGTGAAACACACAGCATAGTTCTCATCCATGGATCACACTCTGCTTTAGAGCGAGAAGCACGCTCTTGCTTTCTAGCGTCTCTAATATAGCAGGATATATGAGTGTGCTGAGAACAAAAGAACGGTGTTTCCTACACATACAGACCATGTCTAGTCCAACTCTGCTTCTGAAACTGATACAAAGCACTGGTCCTGTAACATCCAATGCTTGTCAGTTAAGATGAGAAACGTGTGAGCTTCGTGAAAGACGTCGTTCGTTTGAGCTGAAAAGTGACTGCCCTTACCTGAAAGGAAGTATTGCTTGTAGGAAGACACAGAGCCTGGGATTTAACTCCATTTCTGAAGTGAAACACACAGCATAGTTCTCATCCACTGATCACACTCTGCTTTAGAGCAAGACGCACGCTCTTGCTTTCTGGAGTCACTAAGTCAGCAGGAAACGTGAGTGTGCTGAGAAAAAAGAACGGTGTTTCCTACACATACGCACCATATCTAGTTCAACACTGCTTCTGAAACTGAAACAAATCACAGGTCCTCTAACATCCAATGCTCATCATTTAAGATGAGAAACGTGTGAGCTTCGTGAACGATGTAGTTCATTTGAGTTGTAAAGAAACTGCCCTTTCCTGAAAAGAAGTCTTGTTTTTAGGAAGACTCAGAGCCTGGGATTTAACTCTATTTCTGAAGTGAAACACACAGCAGAGTTCTCATCCACTGATCACACTCTGCTTTAGCGCAAGAAGCACGCTCTTGCTTTCTGGAGGCACTAGGACAGCATGAAACTTGAGTGTGCTGAGAACAAAAGAACGATGTTTCCTACACATACGGACCATATGTAGTCCAACTCTGCTTCTGAAACTGATAGAAAGCACTGGTCCTCTAACATCCAATTCTTGTCAGTTAAGATGAGAAACGTGTGAGCTTCGTGAACGATGTAGATCGTTTGAGCTGAAAAGTGACTGCCGTTACCTGAAACGAAGTCTTGCTTGTAGGAAGACACAGAGCCTGGAATTTAACTCCATTTCTGAAGTGAAACACACAGCATAGTTCTCATCCATGGATCACACACTGCTTTAGAACGAGAAGCACGCTCTTGCTTTCTAGAGTCTCTAATACAAAAGGTAAAGTGACTGTGCTCAGAACAATAGAACGGTGTTTCCTACACATACGAACCATATCTAGTTCAACTCTGCTTCTGAAACTGAAACAAACCACAGGTCCTCTAACATCCAATGCTTGTCAGTTAAGATGAGAATCGTGTGAGCTTCGTGAACGACATAGTTCGTTTGAGATGTAAAGTAACTGCCCTAACCTGAAACGAAGTCTTTTTTGTAGGAAGACTCAGAGCCTGGGATTTAACTCCATTTCTGAAGTAAAACACACAGCAGAGTTCTCATCCATTGATCACACTCTGCTTTAGAGCAAGAAGCACGCTCTTGCTTTCTAGAGGCTCTAAGACAGCATGAAATGTGAGTGTGCAGAGAACAAAAGAACGATGTTTCCTACACATACGGACCATATGTAGTCCAACTCTTCTTCAGAAACTGATATAAAGCACTGGTCCTCTAACATCCAATGCTTGTCATTTAAGATGAGAAACGTGTGAGCTTCGTTAACGATGTAGTTCCTTTGAGCTGAGAATGACTGCCCTTACCTGAATCGAAGTCTTGCTTGTAGGAGACACAAAGCCTGGGATTTAACTCCATTTCTGAAGTAAAACACACAGCACAGTTCTCATCCATTGATCACACTCTGCTTTAGAGCAAGAAGCACGCTCTTGCTTTCTAGAGGCTCTAAGACAGCATGAAATGTGAGTGTGCAGAGAACAAAAGAACAATGTTTCCTACACATACAGACCATATGTAGTCCAACTCTGCTTCTGAAACTGATACAAAGCACTGGTCCTCTAACATCCAATGCTTGTCATTTAAGATGAGAAACGTGTGAGCTTCGTTAACGGTGTAGTTCCTTTGAGCTGAGAAGTGACTGCCATTACCTGAAACGAAGTCTTGCTTGTAGGAAGACACACAGCCTGGGATTTAACTCCATTTCTGAAGGGAAACAAACAGCATAGTTCTCATCCATGGATCACACTCTGCTTTAGAGCGAGAACACGCTCTTGCTTTCTAGCTTCTCTAATACACCAGGAAATCTGAGTGTGCTCAGAACAAGAGAACTGTGTTTCCTACACATACGGACCATATCTAGTTCAACTCTGCTTCTGATACTGAAACAAACCACAGGTCCTCTAACACCCAATGCTTGTAAGTTAAGATGAGAAACGTGTGAGCTTTGTGAAGGATGTAGTTCCTTTGAGCTGTAAAGAAACTGCCCTTACCTGAAAAGAATTCTTGCTTTAGGAAGACTCAGAGCCTGGGATTTAACTCCATTTCTGAACGGAAACACACAGCAGAGTTCTCATCCATTGATCACACTCTGCTTTAGAACAAGAATCATGCTCTTGCTTTCTAGAGTCTCTAAGACAGCAGGATATGTGAGTTTGCTGAGAACAAAAGAACGGTGTTTCCTACACATACGGACCATATCTAGTTCAACTCTGCTTCTGATACTGAAACAAACCACAGGTCCTCTAACACCCAATGCTTGTCAGTTAAGATGAGAAACGTGTGAGCTTCGTGAACGATGTAGTTCGTTTGAGCTGAAAAGTGACTGCCCTACCTGAAATGAAGTCTTGCTTGTAGGAAGACACAGATCCTGGGATTTAACTCCATTTCTGAAGTGAAACACACAGCATAGTTCTCATCCATGGATCACACTCTGCTTTAGATCGAGAAGCACGCTCTTGCTTTCTAGCGTCTCTAATATAGCAGGATATATGAGTGTGCTGAGAACAAAAGAACGGTGTTTCCTACACATACAGACCATGTCTAGTCCAACTCTGCTTCTGAAACTGATACAAAGCACTGGTCCTGTAACATCCAATGCTTGTCAGTTAAGATGAGAAACGTGTGAGCTTCGTGAAAGACGTAGTTCGTTTGAGCTGAAAAGTGACTGCCCTTACCTGAAAGGAAGTATTGCTTGTAGGAAGACACAGAGCCTGGGATTTAACTCCATTTCTGAAGTGAAACACACAGCATAGTTCTCATCCACTGATCACACTCTGCTTTAGAGCAAGACGCACGCTCTTGCTTTCTGGAGTCACTAAGTCAGCAGGAAACGTGAGTGTGCTGAGAACAAAGAACGGTGTTTCCTACACATACGCACCATATCTAGTTCAACACTGCTTCTGAAACTGAAACAAATCACAGGTCCTCTAACATCCAATGCTCGTCATTTAAGATGAGAAACGTGTGAGCTTCGTGAACGATGTACTTCATTTGAGTTGTAAAGAAACTGCCCTTTCCTGAAAAGAAGTCTTGTTTTTAGGAAGACTCAGAGCCTGGGATTTAACTCTATTTCTGAAGTGAAACACACAGCAGAGTTCTCATCCACTATCACACTCTGCTTTAGCGCAAGAAGCACGCTCTTGCTTTCTAGAGGCTCTAGGACAGCATGAAACTTGAGTGTGCTGAGAACAAAAGAACGATGTTTCCTACACATACGGACCATATGTAGTCCAACTCTGCTTCTGAAACTGATAGAAAGCACTGGTCCTCTAACATCCAATTCTTGTCAGTTAAGATGAGAAACGTGTGAGCTTCGTGAACGATGTAGTTCGTTTGAGCTGAAAAGTGACTGCCGTTACCTGAAACGAAGTCTTGCTTGTAGGAAGACACAGAGCCTGGAATTTAACTCCATTTCTGAAGTGAAACACACAGCATAGTTCTCATCCATGGATCACACTCTGCTTTAGAGCGAGAACACGCTCTTGCTCTCTAGCTTCTCTAATACACCAGGAAATCTGAGTGTGCTCAGAACAAGAGAACTGTGTTTCCTACACATACGGACCATATCTAGTTCAACTCTGCTTCTGATACTGAAACAAACCACAGGTCCTCTAACATCCAATGCTTGTAAGTTAAGATGAGAAACGTGTGAGCTTTGTGAAGGATGTAGTTCCTTTGAGCTGTAAAGAAACTGCCCTTACCTGAAAAGAATTCTTGCTTTAGGAAGACTCAGAGCCTGGGATTTAACTCCATTTCTGAACGGAAACACACAGCAGAGTTCTCATCCATTGATCACACTCTGCTTTAGAACAAGAATCATGCTCTTGCTTTCTAGAGTCTCTAAGACAGCAGGATATGTGAGTTTGCTGAGAACAAAAGAACGGTGTTTCCTACACATACGGACCATATCTAGTTCAACTCTGCTTCTGATACTGAAACAAACCACAGGTCCTCTAACACCCAATGCTTGTCAGTTAAGATGAGAAACGTGTGAGCTTTGTGAACGACATAGTTCGTTTGAGCTGTAAAGAAACTGCCCTTACCTGAAAAGAATTCTTGCTTTAGGAAGACTCAGAGCCTGGGATTTAACTCCATTTCTGAAGGGAAACACACAACAGAGTTCTCATCCATTGATCACACTCTGCTTTAGAGCAAGAAGCACACTCTTGATTTCTAGAGGCTCTAAGAGAGCATGAAACGTGAGTGTGCTGAGAACAAAAGAACGATGTTTCCTACACATACGGACCATGTCTTGTCAAATTCTGCTTCTGAAACTGACACAAAGCAATGGTCCTCTAACATCCAATGCTTGTCATTTTAGATGAGAAACGTGTGAGCTTCGTGAACGATGTAGTTCATTTGAGTTGTAAAGAAACTGCCCTTTCCTGAAAAGAAGTCTTGTTTTTAGGAAGACTCAGAGCCTGGGATTTAACTCTATTTCTGAAGTGAAACACACAGCAGAGTTCTCATCCACTGATCACACTCTGCTTTAGCGCAAGAAGCACGCTCTTGCTTTCTAGAGGCTCTAGGACAGCATGAAACGTGAGTGTGCTGAGAACAAAAGAACGATGTTTCCTACACATACGGACCATATGTAGTCCAACTCTGCTTCTGAAACTGATACAAAGCACTGGTCCTCTAACGTCCAATTCTTGTCATTTAAGATGAGAAACGTGTGAGCTTCGTGAACGATGTAGTTCGTTTGAGCTGAAAAGTGACTGCCGTTACCTGAAACGTAGTCTTGCTTGTAGGAAGACACAGAGCCTGGAATTTAACTCCATTTCTGAAGTGAAACACACAGCATAGTTCTCATCCATGGATCACACACTGCTTTAGAATGAGAAGAACGCTCTTGCTTTCTAGAGTCTCTAATACAAAAGGTAACGTGACTGTGCTCAGAACAATAGAACGGTGTTTCCTACACATATGAACCATATCTAGTTCTACTCTGCTTCTGAAACTGAAACAAACCACAGGTCCTCTAACATCCAATGCTTGTCAGTTAAGATGAGAATCGTGTAAGCTTCGTGAACGACATAGTTCGTTTGAGATGTAAAGTAACTGCCCTTACCTGAAAAGAATTCTTGCTTTAGGAAGACTCAGAGCCTGGGATTTAACTCCATTTCTGAAGTGAAACACACAGCATAGTTCTCATCCATTGATCACACTCTGCTTTAGAGCGAGAAGCATGCTCTTGCTTTCTAAAATCTCTAAGACAGCAGGAAAGGTGAGTGTGCTGAGAACAAAAGAACGGTGTTTCCTACACATACGGACCATATCTAGTCCAACTCTGCTTCTGAAACTGATACAAAGCACTGGTCCTCTAACATCCAATGCTTGTCAGTTTAGATGAGAATCGTGTGAGCTTCGTAAACGACGTATTTCGTTTGAGATGTAAAGTAACTGCCCTATCCGGAAACGAAGTCTTCCTTGTAGGAAGACTCAGAGCCTGGAATTTAACTCCATTTCTGAAGTGAAACACACAGCAGATTTCTCATCCACTGATCACACTCTGCTTTAGCGCAAGAAGCATGCTCTTGCTTTCTAGAGGCTCTAGGACAGCATGAAACGTGAGTGTGCTGAGAACAAAAGAACGGTGTTTCCTACACATACAGACCATATCTAGTTCAAATCTGCTTCTGAAAATGAAACAAACCACAGGTTCTCTAACATCCAATGCTTGTCAGTTAAGATGAGAAACGTGTGAGCTTTGTGAAGGATGTAGTTCGTTTGAGCTGTAAAGAAACTGCCCTTACCTGAAAAGAATTCTTGCTTTTGGAAGACTCAGAGCCTGGGATTTAACTCCATTTCTGAAGGGAAACACACAGCAGAGTTCTCATCCATTGATCACACTCTGCTTCAGAACAAGAATCATGCTCTTGCTTTCTAGAGTCTCTTAGACAGCAGGAAAGGTGAGTGTGCTGAGAACAAAAGAACGGTGTTTCCTACACATAAGGACCATATGTAGTCCAACTCTGCTTTCGAAACTGATACAAAGCACTGGTCCTCTAACATCCAATGCTTGTCAGTTAAGATGAGAAACGTGTGAGCTTCGTGAACGATGTAGTTCATTTGAGCTGAAAAGTGACTGCCCTACCTGAAATGAAGTCTTGCTTGTAGGAAGACACAGAGCCTGGGATTTAACTCCATTTCTGAAGTGAAACACACAGCATAGTTCTCATCCACTGATCACACTCTGCTTTAGAGCAAGACGCACGCTCTTGCTTTCTGGAGTCACTAAGTCAGCAGGAAACGTGAGTGTGCTGAGAACAAAGAACGGCGTTTCCTACACATACGCACCATATCTAGTTCAACACTGCTTCTGAAACTGAAACAAATCACAGGTCCTCTAACATCCAATGCTCGTCATTTAAGATGAGAAACGTGTGAGCTTCGTGAACGATGTAGTTCATTTGAGTTGTAAAGAAACTGCCCTTTCCTGAAAAGAAGTCTTGTTTTTAGGAAGACTCAGAGCCTGGGATTTAACTCTATTTCTGAAGTGAAACACACAGCAGAGTTCTCATCCACTGATCACACTCTGCTTTAGCGCAAGAAGCACGCTCTTGCTTTCTAGAGGCACTAGGACAGCATGAAACTTGAGTGTGCTGAGAACAAAAGAACGATGTTTCCTACACATACGGACCATATGTAGTCCAACTCTGCTTCTGAAACTGATAGAAAGCACTGGTCCTCTAACATCCAATTCTTGTCAGTTAAGATGAGAAACGTGTGAGCTTCGTGAACGATGTAGTTCGTTTGAGCTGAAAAGTGACTGCCGTTACCTGAAACGTAGTCTTGCTTGTAGGAAGACACAGAGCCTGGAATTTAACTCCATTTCTGAAGTGAAACACACAGCATAGTTCTCATCCATGGATCACACACTGCTTTAGAACGAGAAGCACGCTCTTGCTTTCTAGAGTCTCTAATACAAAAGGTAAAGTGACTGTGCTCAGAACAATAGAACGGTGTTTCCTACACATACGAACCATATCTAGTTCAACTCTGCTTCTGAAACTGAAACAAACCACAGGTCCTCTAACATCCAATGCTTGTCAGTTAAGATGAGAATCGTGTGAGCTTCGTGAACGACATAGTTCGTTTGAGATGTAAAGTAACTGCCCTAACCTGAAACGAAGTCTTTTTTGTAGGAAGACTCAGAGCCTGGGATTTAACTCCATTTCTGAAGTAAAACACACAGCAGAGTTCTCATCCATTGATCACGCTCTGCTTTAGAGCAAGAAGCACGCTCTTGTTTCTAGAGGCTCTAAGACAGCATGAAATGTGAGTGTGCAGAGAACAAAAGAACGATGTTTCCTACACATACGGACCATATGTAGTCCAACTCTTCTTCAGAAACTGATATAAAGCACTGGTCCTCTAACATCCAATGCTTGTCATTTAAGACGAGAAACGTGTGAGCTTCGTTAACGATGTAGTTCCTTTGAGCTGAGAATGACTGCCCTTACCTGAATCGAAGTCTTGCTTGTAGGAGACACAAAGCCTGGGATTTAACTCCATTTCTGAAGTAAAACACACAGCAGAGTTCTCATCCATTGATCACACTCTGCTTTAGAGCAAGAAGCACGCTCTTGCTTTCTAGAGGCTCTAAGACAGCATGAAATGTGAGTGTGCAGAGAACAAAAGAACAATGTTTCCTACACATACAGACCATATGTAGTCCAACTCTGCTTCTGAAACTGATACAAAGCACTGGTCCTCTAACATCCAATGCTTGTCATTTAAGATGAGAAACGTGTGAGCTTCGTTAACGGTGTAGTTCCTTTGAGCTGAGAAGTGACTGCCATTACCTGAAACGAAGTCTTGCTTGTAGGAAGACACACAGCCTGGGATTTAACTCCATTTCTGAAGGGAAACAAACAGCATAGTTCTCATCCATGGATCACACTCTGCTTTAGAGCGAGAACACGCTCTTGCTTTCTAGCTTCTCTAATACACCAGGAAATCTGAGTGTGCTCAGAACAAGAGAACTGTGTTTCCTTCACATACGGACCATATCTAGTTCAACTCTGCTTCTGATACTGAAACAAACCACAGGTCCTCTAACACCCAATGCTTGTAAGTTAAGATGAGAAACGTGTGAGCTTTGTGAAGGATGTAGTTCCTTTGAGCTGTAAAGAAACTGCCCTTACCTGAAAAGAATTCTTGCTTTAGGAAGACTCAGAGCCTGGGATTTAACTCCATTTCTGAACGGAAACACACAGCAGAGTTCTCATCCATTGATCACACTCTGCTTTAGAACAAGAATCATGCTCTTGCTTTCTAGAGTCTCTAAGACAGCAGGATATGTGAGTTTGCTGAGAACAAAAGAACGGTGTTTCCTACACATACGGACCATATCTAGTTCAACTCTGCTTCTGATACTGAAACAAACCACAGGTCCTCTAACACCCAATGCTTGTCAGTTAAGATGAGAAACGTGTGAGCTTTGTGAACGACATAGTTCGTTTGAGCTGTAAAGACACTGCCCTTACCTGAAAAGAATTCTTGCTTTAGGAAGACTCAGATCCTGGGATTTAACTCCATTTCTGAAGGGAAACACACAGCAGAGTTCTCATCCATTGATCACACTCTGCTTTAGAACAAGAATCATGCTCTTGCTTTCTAGAGTCTCTTAGACAGCAGGAAAGGTGAGTGTGTTGAGAACAAAAGAACGGTGTTTCCTACACATACGGACCATATCTAGTCCAACTCTGCTTCTGAAACTGATACAAAGCACTGGTCCTCTAACATCCAATGCTTGTCAGTTTAGATGAGAATCGTGTGAGCTTCGTAAACGACGTATTTCATTTGAGATGTAAAGTAACTGCCCTTTCCGGAAACGAAGTCTTCCTTGTAGGAAGACTCAGAGCCTGGAATTTAACTCCATTTCTGAAGTGAAACGCACAGCAGATTTCTCATCCATTGATCACACTCTGCTTTAGAGCAAGAAGCACACTCTTGATTTCTAGAGGCTCTAAGAGAGCATGAAACGTGAGTGTGCTGAGAACAAAAGAACGATGTTTCCTACACATACGGACCATATGTAGTCCAACTCTGCTTCTGAAACTGATAGAAAGCACTGGTCCTCTAACATCCAATGCTTGTCAGTTTAGATGAGAAACGTGTGAGCTTCGTGAACGATGTAGTTCATTTGAGTTGTAAAGAAACTGCCCTTTCCTGAAAAGAAGTCTTGTTTTTAGGAAGACTCAGAGCCTGGGATTTAACTCTATTTCTGAAGTGAAACACACAGCAGAGTTCTCATCCACTGATCACACTCTGCTTTAGCGCAAGAAGCACGCTCTTGCTTTCTAGAGTCTCTTAGACAGCAGGAAAGGTGAGTGTGCTGAGAACAAAAGAACGGTGTTTCCTACACATAAGGACCATATGTAGTCCAACTCTGCTTTCGAAACTGATACAAAGCACTGGTCCTCTAACATCCAATGCTTGTCAGTTAAGATGAGAAACGTGTGAGCTTCGTGAACGATGTAGTTCGTTTGAGCTGAAAAGTGACTGCCCTACCTGAAATGAAGTCTTGCTTGTAGGAAGACACAGATCCTGGGATTTAACTCCATTTCTGAAGTGAAACACACAGCATAGTTCTCATCCATGGATCACACTCTGCTTTAGAGCGAGAAGCACGCTCTTGCTTTCTAGCGTCTCTAATATAGCAGGATATATGAGTGTGCTGAGAACAAAAGAATGGTGTTTCCTACACATACAGACCATGTCTAGTCCAACTCTGCTTCTGAAACTGATACAAAGCACTGGTCCTGTAACATCCAATGCTTGTCAGTTAAGATGAGAAACGTGTGAGCTTCGTGAAAGACGTAGTTCGTTTGAGCTGAAAAGAGACTGCCCTTACCTGAAAGGAAGTATTGCTTGTAGGAAGACACAGAGCCTGGGATTTAACTCCATTTCTGAAGTGAAACACACAGCATAGTTCTCATCCACTGATCACACTCTGCTTTAGAGCAAGACGCACGCTCTTGCTTTCTGGAGTCACTAAGTCAGCAGGAAACGTGAGTGTGCTGAGAACAAAGAACGGTGTTTCCTACACATACGCACCATATCTAGTTCAACACTGCTTCTGAAACTGAAACAAATCACAGGTCCTCTAACATCCAATGCTCGTCATTTAAGATGAGAAACGTGTGAGCTTCGTGAACGATGTAGTTCATTTGAGTTGTAAAGAAACTGCCCTTTCCTGAAAAGAAGTCTTGTTTTTAGGAAGACTCAGAGCCTGGGATTTAACTCTATTTCTGAAGTGAAACACACAGCAGAGTTCTCATCCACTGATCACACTCTGCTTTAGCGCAAGAAGCACGCTCTTGCTTTCTAGAGGCACTAGGACAGCATGAAACTTGAGTGTGCTGAGAACAAAAGAACGATGTTTCCTACACATACGGACCATATGTAGTCCAACTCTGCTTCTGAAACTGATAGAAAGCACTGGTCCTCTAACATCCAATTCTTGTCAGTTAAGATGAGAAACGTGTGAGCTTCGTGAACGATGTAGTTCGTTTGAGCTGAAAAGTGACTGCCGTTACCTGAAACGTAGTCTTGCTTGTAGGAAGACACAGAGCCTGGAATTTAACTCCATTTCTGAAGTGAAACACACAGCATAGTTCTCATCCATGGATCACACACTGCTTTAGAACGAGAAGCACGCTCTTGCTTTCTAGAGTCTCTAATACAAAAGGTAAAGTGACTGTGCTCAGAACAATAGAACGGTGTTTCCTACACATACGAACCATATCTAGTTCAACTCTGCTTCTGAAACTGAAACAAACCACATGTCCTCTAACATCCAATGCTTGTCAGTTAAGATGAGAATCGTGTGAGCTTCGTGAACGACATAGTTCGTTTGAGATGTAAAGTAACTGCCCTAACCTGAAACGAAGTCTTTTTTGTAGGAAGACTCAGAGCCTGGGATTTAACTCCATTTCTGAAGTAAAACACACAGCAGAGTTCTCATCCATTGATCACACTCTGCTTTAGAGCAAGAAGCACGCTCTTGCTTTCTAGAGGCTCTAAGACAGCATGAAATGTGAGTGTGCAGAGAACAAAAGAACGATGTTTCCTACACATACGGACCATATGTAGTCCAACTCTTCTTCAGAAACTGATATAAAGCACTGGTCCTCTAATATCCAATGCTTGTCATTTAAGACGAGAAACGTGTGAGCTTCGTTAACGATGTAGTTCCTTTGAGCTGAGAATGACTGCCCTTACCTGAATCGAAGTCTTGCTTGTAGGAGACACAAAGCCTGGGATTTAACTCCATTTCTGAAGTAAAACACACAGCAGAGTTCTCATCCATTGATCACACTCTGCTTTAGAGCAAGAAGCACGCTCTTGCTTTCTAGAGGCTCTAAGACAGCATGAAATGTGAGTGTGCAGAGAACAAAAGAACAATGTTTCCTACACATACAGACCATATGTAGTCCAACTCTGCTTCTGAAACTGATACAAAGCACTGGTCCTCTAACATCCAATGCTTGTCATTTAAGATGAGAAACGTGTGAGCTTCGTTAACGATGTAGTTCCTTTGAGCTGAGAAGTGACTGCCATTACCTGAAACGAAGTCTTGCTTGTAGGAAGACACACAGCCTGGGATTTAACTCCATTTCTGAAGGGAAACAAACAGCATAGTTCTCATCCATGGATCACACTCTGCTTTAGAGCGAGAACACGCTCTTGCTTTCTAGCTTCTCTAATACACCAGGAAATCTGAGTGTGGTCAGAACAAGAGAACTGTGTTTCCTACACATACAGACCATATCTAGTTCAACTCTGCTTCTGATACTGAAACAAACCACAGGTCCTCTAACACC
The DNA here is from genome assembly GCA_949786385.1 of Onychomys leucogaster. Classification (NCBI taxonomy): domain Eukaryota; kingdom Metazoa; phylum Chordata; class Mammalia; order Rodentia; family Cricetidae; genus Onychomys; species Onychomys leucogaster. The sequence continues at coordinate 99,240 of CATKUP010000565.1, forward strand.
CAATGCTTGTAAGTTAAGATGAGAAACGTGTGAGCTTTGTGAAGGATGTAGTTCCTTTGAGCTGTAAAGAAACTGCCCTTACCTGAAAAGAATTCTTGCTTTAGGAAGACTCAGAGCCTGGGATTTAACTCCATTTCTGAACGGAAACACACAGCAGAGTTCTCATCCATTGATCACACTCTGCTTTAGAACAAGAATCATGCTCTTGCTTTCTAGAGTCTCTAAGACAGCAGGACATGTGAGTTTGCTGAGAACAAAAGAACGGTGTTTCCTACACATACGGACCATATCTAGTTCAACTCTGCTTCTGATACTGAAACAAACCACAGGTCCTCTAACACCCAATGCTTGTCAGTTAAGATGAGAAACGTGTGAGCTTTGTGAACGACATAGTTCGTTTGAGCTGTAAAGAAACTGCCCTTACCTGAAAAGAATTCTTGCTTTAGGAAGACTCAGAGCCTGGGATTTAACTCCATTTCTGAAGGGAAACACACAGCAGAGTTCTCATCCATTGATCACACTCTGCTTTAGAGCAAGAAGCACACTCTTGATTTCTAGAGGCTCTAAGAGAGCATGAAACGTGAGTGTGCTGAGGACAAAAGAACGATGTTTCCTACACATACGGACCATGTCTTGTCAAATTCTGCTTCTGAAACTGACACAAAGCAATGGTCCTCTAACATCCAATGCTTGTCAGTTTAGATGAGAAACGTGTGAGCTTCGTGAAAGATGTAGTTCACTTGAGTTGTAAAGAAACTGCCCTTTCCTAAAAAGAAGTCTTGTTTTTAGGAAGACTCAGAGCCTGGGATTTAACTCTATTTCTGAAGTGAAACACACAGCAGAGTTCTCATCCACTGATCACACTCTGCTTTAGCGCAAGAAGCACGCTCTTGCTTTCTAGAGTCTCTTAGACAGCAGGAAAGGTGAGTGTGCTGAGAACAAAAGAACGGTGTTTCCTACACATAAGGACCATATGTAGTCCAACTCTGCTTTCGAAACTGATACAAAGCACTGGTCCTCTAACATCCAATGCTTGTCAGTTAAGATGAGAAACGTGTGAGCTTCGTGAACGATGTAGTTCGTTTGAGCTGAAAAGTGACTGCCGTACCTGAAATGAAGTCTTGCTTGTAGGAAGACACAGATCCTGGGATTTAACTCCATTTCTGAAGTGAAACACACAGCATAGTTCTCATCCATGGATCACACTCTGCTTTAGAGCGAGAAGCACGCTCTTGCTTTCTAGCGTCTCTAATATAGCAGGATATATGAGTGTGCTGAGAACAAAAGAACGGTGTTTCCTACACATACAGACCATGTCTAGTCCAACTCTGCTTCTGAAACTGATACAAAGCACTGGTCCTGTAACATCCAATGCTTGTCAGTTAAGATGAGAAACGTGTGAGCTTCGTGAAAGACGTAGTTCGTTTGAGCTGAAAAGAGACTGCCCTTACCTGAAAGGAAGTATTGCTTGTAGGAAGACACAGAGCCTGGGATTTAACTCCATTTCTGAAGTGAAACACACAGCATAGTTCTCATCCACTGATCACACTCTGCTTTAGAGCAAGACGCACGCTCTTGCTTTCTGGAGTCACTAAGTCAGCAGGAAACGTGAGTGTGCTGAGAACAAAGAACGGCGTTTCCTACACATACGCACCATATCTAGTTCAACACTGCTTCTGAAACTGAAACAAATCACAGGTCCTCTAACATCCAATGCTCGTCATTTAAGATGAGAAACGTGTGAGCTTCGTGAACGATGTAGTTCATTTGAGTTGTAAAGAAACTGCCCTTTCCTGAAAAGAAGTCTTGTTTTTAGGAAGACTCAGAGCCTGGGATTTAACTCTATTTCTGAAGTGAAACACACAGCAGAGTTCTCATCCACTGATCACACTCTGCTTTAGCGCAAGAAGCACGCTCTTGCTTTCTAGAGGCACTAGGACAGCATGAAACTTGAGTGTGCTGAGAACAAAAGAACGATGTTTCCTACACATACGGACCATATGTAGTCCAACTCTGCTTCTGAAACTGATAGAAAGCACTGGTCCTCTAACATCCAATTCTTGTCAGTTAAGATGAGAAACGTGTGAGCTTCGTGAACGATGTAGTTCGTTTGAGCTGAAAAGTGACTGCCGTTACCTGAAACGTAGTCTTGCTTGTAGGAAGACACAGAGCCTGGAATTTAACTCCATTTCTGAAGTGAAACACACAGCATAGTTCTCATCCATGGATCACACACTGCTTTAGAACGAGAATCACGCTCTTGCTTTCTAGAGTCTCTAATACAAAAGGTAAAGTGACTGTGCTCAGAACAATAGAACGGTGTTTCCTACACATACGAACCATATCTAGTTCAACTCTGCTTCTGAAACTGAAACAAACCACAGGTCCTCTAACATCCAATGCTTGTCAGTTAAGATGAGAATCGTGTGAGCTTCGTGAACGACATAGTTCGTTTGAGATGTAAAGTAACTGCCCTAACCTGAAACGAAGTCTTTTTTGTAGGAAGACTCAGAGCCTGGGATTTAACTCCATTTCTGAAGTAAAACACACAGCAGAGTTCTCATCCATTGATCACACTCTGCTTTAGAGCAGGAAGCACGCTCTTGCTTTCTAGAGGCTCTAAGACAGCATGAAATGTGAGTGTGCAGAGAACAAAAGAACGATGTTTCCTACACATACGGACCATATGTAGTCCAACTCTTCTTCAGAAACTGATATAAAGCACTGGTCCTCTAACATCCAATGCTTGTCATTTAAGACGAGAAACGTGTGAGCTTCGTTAACGATGTAGTTCCTTTGAGCTGAGAATGACTGCCCTTACCTGAATCGAAGTCTTGCTTGTAGGAGACACAAAGCCTGGGATTTAACTCCATTTCTGAAGTAAAACACACAGCAGAGTTCTCATCCATTGATCACACTCTGCTTTAGAGCAAGAAGCACGCTCTTGCTTTCTAGAGGCTCTAAGACAGCATGAAATGTGAGTGTGCAGAGAACAAAAGAACAATGTTTCCTACACATACAGACCATATGTAGTCCAACTCTGCTTCTGAAACTGATACAAAGCACTGGTCCTCTAACATCCAATGCTTGTCATTTAAGATGAGAAACGTGTGAGCTTCGTTAACGGTGTAGTTCCTTTGAGCTGAGAAGTGACTGCCATTACCTGAAACGAAGTCTTGCTTGTAGGAAGACACACAGCCTGGGATTTAACTCCATTTCTGAAGGGAAACAAACAGCATAGTTCTCATCCATGGATCACACTCTGCTTTAGAGCGAGAACACGCTCTTGCTTTCTAGCTTCTCTAATACACCAGGAAATCTGAGTGTGCTCAGAACAAGAGAACTGTGTTTCCTACACATACGGACCATATCTAGTTCAACTCTGCTTCTGATACTGAAACAAACCACAGGTCCTCTAACACCCAATGCTTGTAAGTTAAGATGAGAAACGTGTGAGCTTTGTGAAGGATGTAGTTCCTTTGAGCTGTAAAGAAACTGCCCTTACCTGAAAAGAATTCTTGCTTTAGGAAGACTCAGAGCCTGGGATTTAACTCCATTTCTGAACGGAAACACACAGCAGAGTTCTCATCCATTGATCACACTCTGCTTTAGAACAAGAATCATGCTCTTGCTTTCTAGAGTCTCTAAGACAGCAGGATATGTGAGTTTGCTGAGAACAAAAGAACAGTGTTTCCTACACATACGGACCATATCTAGTTCAACTCTGCTTCTGATACTGAAACAAACCACAGGTCCTCTAACACCCAATGCTTGTCAGTTAAGATGAGAAACGTGTGAGCTTTGTGAACAACATAGTTCGTTTGAGCTGTAAAGAAACTGCCCTTACCTGAAAAGAATTCTTGCTTTAGGAAGACTCAGAGCCTGGGATTTAACTCCATTTCTGAAGGGAAACACACAGCAGAGTTCTCATCCATTGATCACACTCTGCTTTAGAACAAGAATCATGCTCTTGCTTTCTAGAGTCTCTTAGACAGCAGGAAAGGTGAGTGTGTTGAGAACAAAAGAACGGTGTTTCCTACACATACGGACCATATCTAGTCCAACTCTGCTTCTGAAACTGATACAAAGCACTGGTCCTCTAACATCCAATGCTTGTCAGTTTAGATGAGAATCGTGTGAGCTTCGTAAACGACGTATTTCGTTTGAGATGTAAAGTAACTGCCCTTTCCGGAAACGAAGTCTTCCTTGTAGGAAGACTCAGAGCCTGGAATTTAACTCCATTTCTGAAGTGAAACGCACAGCAGATTTCTCATCCATTGATCACACTCTGCTTTAGAGCAAGAAGCACACTCTTGATTTCTAGAGGCTCTAAGAGAGCATGAAACGTGAGTGTGCTGAGAACAAAAGAACGATGTTTCCTACACATACGGACCATATGTAGTCCAACTCTGCTTCTGAAACTGATAGAAAGCACTGGTCCTCTAACATCCAATGCTTGTCAGTTTAGATGAGAAACGTGTGAGCTTCGTGAACGATGTAGTTCATTTGAGTTGTAAAGAAACTGCCCTTTCCTGAAAAGAAGTCTTGTTTTTAGGAAGACTCAGAGCCTGGGATTTAACTCTATTTCTGAAGTGAAACACACAGCAGAGTTCTCATCCACTGATCACACTCTGCTTTAGCGCAAGAAGCACGCTCTTGCTTTCTAGAGTCTCTTAGACAGCAGGAAAGGTGAGTGTGCTGAGAACAAAAGAACGGTGTTTCCTACACATAAGGACCATATGTAGTCCAACTCTGCTTTCGAAACTGATACAAAGCACTGGTCCTCTAACATCCAATGCTTGTCAGTTAAGATGAGAAACGTGTGAGCTTCGTGAACGATGTAGTTCGTTTGAGCTGAAAAGTGACTGCCGTACCTGAAATGAAGTCTTGCTTGTAGGAAGACACAGATCCTGGGATTTAACTCCATTTCTGAAGTGAAACACACAGCATAGTTCTCATCCATGGATCACACTCTGCTTTAGAGCGAGAAGCACGCTCTTGCTTTCTAGCGTCTCTAATATAGCAGGATATATGAGTGTGCTGAGAACAAAAGAACGGTGTTTCCTACACATACAGACCATGTCTAGTCCAACTCTGCTTCTGAAACTGATACAAAGCACTGGTCCTGTAACATCCAATGCTTGTCAGTTAAGATGAGAAACGTGTGAGCTTCGTGAAAGACGTAGTTCGTTTGAGCTGAAAAGAGACTGCCCTTACCTGAAAGGAAGTATTGCTTGTAGGAAGACACAGAGCCTGGGATTTAACTCCATTTCTGAAGTGAAACACACAGCATAGTTCTCATCCACTGATCACACTCTGCTTTAGAGCAAGACGCACGCTCTTGCTTTCTGGAGTCACTAAGTCAGCAGGAAACATGAGTGTGCTGAGAACAAAGAACGGTGTTTCCTACACATACGCACCATATCTAGTTCAACACTGCTTCTGAAACTGAAACAAATCACAGGTCCTCTAACATCCAATGCTCGTCATTTAAGATGAGAAACGTGTGAGCTTCGTGAACGATGTAGTTCATTTGAGTTGTAAAGAAACTGCCCTTTCCTGAAAAGAAGTCTTGTTTTTAGGAAGACTCAGAGCCTGGGATTTAACTCTATTTCTGAAGTGAAACACACAGCAGAGTTCTCATCCACTGATCACACTCTGCTTTAGCGCAAGAAGCACGCTCTTGCTTTCCAGAGGCACTAGGACAGCATGAAACTTGAGTGTGCTGAGAACAAAAGAACGATGTTTCCTACACATACGGACCATATGTAGTCCAACTCTGCTTCTGAAACTGATACAAAGCACTGGTCCTCTAACATCCAATTCTTGTCAGTTAAGATGAGAAACGTGTGAGCTTCGTGAACGATGTAGTTCGTTTGAGCTGAAAAGTGACTGCCGTTACCTGAAACGTAGTCTTGCTTGTAGGAAGACACAGAGCCTGGAATTTAACTCCATTTCTGAAGTGAAACACACAGCATAGTTCTCATCCATGGATCACACACTGCTTTAGAACGAGAAGCACGCTCTTGCTTTCTAGAGTCTCTAATACAAAAGGTAAAGTGACTGTGCTCAGAACAATAGAACGGTGTTTCCTACACATACGAACCATATCTAGTTCAACTCTGCTTCTGAAACTGAAACAAACCACATGTCCTCTAACATCCAATGCTTGTCAGTTAAGATGAGAATCATGTGAGCTTCGTGAACGACATAGTTCGTTTGAGATGTAAAGTAACTGCCCTAACCTGAAACGAAGTCTTTTTTGTAGGAAGACTCAGAGCCTGGGATTTAACTCCATTTCTGAAGTAAAACACACAGCAGAGTTCTCATCCATTGATCACACTCTGCTTTAGAGCAAGAAGCACGCTCTTGCTTTCTAGAGGCTCTAAGACAGCATGAAATGTGAGTGTGCAGAGAACAAAAGAACGATGTTTCCTACACATACGGACCATATGTAGTCCAACTCTTCTTCAGAAACTGATATAAAGCACTGGTCCTCTAACATCCAATGCTTGTCATTTAAGACGAGAAACGTGTGAGCTTCGTTAACGATGTAGTTCCTTTGAGCTGAGAATGACTGCCCTTACCTGAATCGAAGTCTTGCTTGTAGGAGACACAAAGCCTGGGATTTAACTCCATTTCTGAAGTAAAACACACAGCAGAGTTCTCATCCATTGATCACACTCTGCTTTAGAGCAAGAAGCACGCTCTTGCTTTCTAGAGGCTCTAAGACAGCATGAAATGTGAGTGTGCAGAGAACAAAAGAACAATGTTTCCTACACATACAGACCATATGTAGTCCAACTCTGCTTCTGAAACTGATACAAAGCACTGGTCCTCTAACATCCAATGCTTGTCATTTAAGATGAGAAACGTGTGAGCTTCGTTAACGATGTAGTTCCTTTGAGCTGAGAAGTGACTGCCATTACCTGAAACGAAGTCTTGCTTGTAGGAAGACACACAGCCTGGGATTTAACTCCATTTCTGAAGGGAAACAAACAGCATAGTTCTCATCCATGGATCACACTCTGCTTTAGAGCGAGAACACGCTCTTGCTTTCTAGCTTCTCTAATACACCAGGAAATCTGAGTGTGGTCAGAACAAGAGAACTGTGTTTCCTACACATACAGACCATATCTAGTTCAACTCTGCTTCTGATACTGAAACAAACCACAGGTCCTCTAACACCCAATGCTTGTAAGTTAAGATGAGAAACGTGTGAGCTTTGTGAAGGATGTAGTTCCTTTGAGCTGTAAAGAAACTGCCCTTACCTGAAAAGAATTCTTGCTTTAGGAAGACTCAGAGCCTGGGATTTAACTCCATTTCTGAACGGAAACACACAGCAGAGTTCTCATCCATTGATCACACTCTGCTTTAGAACAAGAATCATGCTCTTGCTTTCTAGAGTCTCTAAGACAGCAGGACATGTGAGTTTGCTGAGAACAAAAGAACGGTGTTTCCTACACATACGGACCATATCTAGTTCAACTCTGCTTCTGATACTGAAACAAACCACAGGTCCTCTAACACCCAATGCTTGTCAGTTAAGATGAGAAACGTGTGAGCTTTGTGAACGACATAGTTCGTTTGAGCTGTAAAGAAACTGCCCTTACCTGAAAAGAATTCTTGCTTTAGGAAGACTCAGAGCCTGGGATTTAACTCCATTTCTGAAGGGAAACACACAGCAGAGTTCTCATCCATTGATCACACTCTGCTTTAGAGCAAGAAGCACACTCTTGATTTCTAGAGGCTCTAAGAGAGCATGAAACGTGAGTGTGCTGAGAACAAAAGAACGATGTTTCCTACACATACGGACCATGTCTTGTCAAATTCTGCTTCTGAAACTGACACAAAGCAATGGTCCTCTAACATCCAATGCTTGTCAGTTTAGATGAGAAACGTGTGAGCTTCGTGAAAGATGTAGTTCACTTGAGTTGTAAAGAAACTGCCCTTTCCTGAAAAGAAGTCTTGTTTTTAGGAAGACTCAGAGCCTGGGATTTAACTCTATTTCTGAAGTGAAACACACAGCAGAGTTCTCATCCACTGATCACACTCTGCTTTAGCGCAAGAAGCACGCTCTTGCTTTCTAGAGTCTCTTAGACAGCAGGAAAGGTGAGTGTGCTGAGAACAAAAGAACGGTGTTTCCTACACATAAGGACCATATGTAGTCCAACTCTGCTTTCGAAACTGATACAAAGCACTGGTCCTCTAACATCCAATGCTTGTCAGTTAAGATGAGAAACGTGTGAGCTTCGTGAACGATGTAGTTCGTTTGAGCTGAAAAGTGACTGCCGTACCTGAAATGAAGTCTTGCTTGTAGGAAGACACAGATCCTGGGATTTAACTCCATTTCTGAAGTGAAACACACAGCATAGTTCTCATCCATGGATCACACTCTGCTTTAGAGCGAGAAGCACGCTCTTGCTTTCTAGCGTCTCTAATATAGCAGGATATATGAGTGTGCTGAGAACAAAAGAACGGTGTTTCCTACACATACAGACCATGTCTAGTCCAACTCTGCTTCTGAAACTGATACAAAGCACTGGTCCTGTAACATCCAATGCTTGTCAGTTAAGATGAGAAACGTGTGAGCTTCGTGAAATACGTAGTTCGTTTGAGCTGAAAAGAGACTGCCCTTACCTGAAAGGAAGTATTGCTTGTAGGAAGACACAGAGCCTGGGATTTAACTCCATTTCTGAAGTGAAACACACAGCATAGTTCTCATCCACTGATCACACTCTGCTTTAGAGCAAGACGCACGCTCTTGCTTTCTGGAGTCACTAAGTCAGCAGGAAACGTGAGTGTGCTGAGAACAAAGAACGGTGTTTCCTACACATACGCACCATATCTAGTTCAACACTGCTTCTGAAACTGAAACAAATCACAGGTCCTCTAACATCCAATGCTCGTCATTTAAGATGAGAAACGTGTGAGCTTCGTGAACGATGTAGTTCATTTGAGTTGTAAAGAAACTGCCCTTTCCTGAAAAGAAGTCTTGTTTTTAGGAAGACTCAGAGCCTGGGATTTAACTCTATTTCTGAAGTGAAACACACAGCAGAGTTCTCATCCACTGATCACACTCTGCTTTAGCGCAAGAAGCACGCTCTTGCTTTCTAGAGGCACTAGGACAGCATGAAACTTGAGTGTGCTGAGAACAAAAGAACGATGTTTCCTACACATACGGACCATATGTAGTCCAACTCTGCTTCTGAAACTGATAGAAAGCACTGGTCCTCTAACATCCAATTCTTGTCAGTTAAGATGAGAAACGTGTGAGCTTCGTGAACGATGTAGTTCGTTTGAGCTGAAAAGTGACTGCCGTTACCTGAAACGTAGTCTTGCTTGTAGGAAGACACAGAGCCTGGAATTTAACTCCATTTCTGAAGTGAAACACACAGCATAGGTCTCATCCATGGATCACACACTGCTTTAGAACGAGAAGCACGCTCTTGCTTTCTAGAGTCTCTAATACAAAAGGTAAAGTGACTGTGCTCAGAACAATAGAACGGTGTTTCCTACACATACGAACCATATCTAGTTCAACTCTGCTTCTGAAACTGAAACAAACCACAGGTCCTCTAACATCCAATGCTTGTCAGTTAAGATGAGAATCGTGTGAGCTTCGTGAACGACATAGTTCGTTTGAGATGTAAAGTAACTGCCCTAACCTGAAACGAAGTCTTTTTTGTAGGAAGACTCAGAGCCTGGGATTTAACTCCATTTCTGAAGTAAAACACACAGCAGAGTTCTCATCCATTGATCACACTCTGCTTTAGAGCAAGAAGCACGCTCTTGCTTTCTAGAGGCTCTAAGACAGCATGAAATGTGAGTGTGCAGAGAACAAAAGAACGATGTTTCCTACACATACGGACCATATGTAGTCCAACTCTTCTTCAGAAACTTATATAAAGCACTGGTCCTCTAACATCCAATGCTTGTCATTTAAGACGAGAAACGTGTGAGCTTCGTTAACGATGTAGTTCCTTTGAGCTGAGAATGACTGCCCTTACCTGAATCGAAGTCTTGCTTGTAGGAGACACAAAGCCTGGGATTTAACTCCATTTCTGAAGTAAAACACACAGCAGAGTTCTCATCCATTGATCACACTCTGCTTTAGAGCAAGAAGCACGCTCTTGCTTTCTAGAGGCTCTAAGACAGCATGAAATGTGAGTGTGCAGAGAACAAAAGAACAATGTTTCCTACACATACAGACCATATGTAGTCCAACTCTGCTTCTGAAACTGATACAAAGCACTGGTCCTCTAACATCCAATGCTTGTCATTTAAGATGAGAAACGTGTGAGCTTCGTTAACGATGTAGTTCCTTTGAGCTGAGAAGTGACTGCCATTACCTGAAACGAAGTCTTGCTTGTAGGAAGACACACAGCCTGGGATTTAACTCCATTTCTGAAGGGAAACAAACAGTATAGTTCTCATCCATGGATCACACTCTGCTTTAGAGCGAGAACACGCTCTTGCTTTCTAGCTTCTCTAATACACCAGGAAATCTGAGTGTGCTCAGAACAAGAGAACTGTGTTTCCTACACATACGGACCATATCTAGTTCAACTCTGCTTCTGATACTGAAACAAACCACAGGTCCTCTAACACCCAATGCTTGTAAGTTAAGATGAGAAACGTGTGAGCTTTGTGAAGGATGTAGTTCCTTTGAGCTGTAAAGAAACTGCCCTTACCTGAAAAGAATTCTTGCTTTAGGAAGACTCAGAGCCTGGGATTTAACTCCATTTCTGAACGGAAACACACAGCAGAGTTCTCATCCATTGATCACACTCTGCTTTAGAACAAGAATCATGCTCTTGCTTTCTAGAGTCTCTAAGACAGCAGGATATGTGAGTTTGCTGAGAACAAAAGAACGGTGTTTCCTACACATACGGACCATATCTAGTTCAACTCTGCTTCTGATACTGAAACAAACCACAGGTCCTCTAACACCCAATGCTTGTCAGTTAAGATGAGAAACGTGTGAGCTTTGTGAACGACATAGTTCGTTTGAGCTGTAAAGAAACTGCCCTTACCTGAAAAGAATTCTTGCTTTAGGAAGACTCAGAGCCTGGGATTTAACTCCATTTCTGAAGGGAAACACACAGCAGAGTTCTCATCCATTGATCACACTCTGCTTTAGAGCGAGAAGCATGCTCTTGCTTTCTAAAATCTCTAAGACAGCAGGAAAGGTGAGTGTGCTGAGAACAAAAGAACGGTGTTTCCTACACATACGGACAATATCTAGTCCAACTCTGCTTCTGAAACTGATACAAAGCACTGGTCCTCTAACATCCAATGCTTGTCAGTTTAGATGAGAATCGTGTGAGCTTCGTAAACGACGTATTTCGTTTGAGATGTAAAGTAACTGCCCTTTCCGGAAACGAAGTCTTCCTTGTAGGAAGACTCAGAGCCTGGAATTTAACTCCATTTCTGAAGTGAAACGCACAGCAGATTTCTCATCCATTGATCACACTCTGCTTTAGAGCAAGAAGCACACTCTTGATTTCTAGAGGCTCTAAGAGAGCATGAAACGTGAGTGTGCTGAGAACAAAAGAACGATGTTTCCTACACATACGGACCATGTCTTGTCAAATTCTGCTTCTGAAACTGACACAAAGCAATGGTCCTCTAACATCCAATGCTTGTCATTTTAGATGAGAAACGTGTGAGCTTCGTGAACGATGTAGTTCATTTGAGTTGTAAAGAAACTGCCCTTTCCTGAAAAGAAGTCTTGTTTTTAGGAAGACTCAGAGCCTGGGATTTAACTCTATTTCTGAAGTGAAACACACAGCAGAGTTCTCATCCACTGATCACACTCTGCTTTAGCGCAAGAAGCACGCTCTTGCTTTCTAGAGTCTCTAGGACAGCATGAAACGTGAGTGTGCTGAGAACAAAAGAACGATGTTTCCTACACATACGGACCATATGTAGTCCAACTCTTCTTCAGAAACTGATATAAAGCACTGGTCCTCTAACATCCAATGCTTGTCATTTAAGACGAGAAACATGTGAGCTTCGTTAACGATGTAGTTCCTTTGAGCTGAGAATGACTGCCCTTACCTGAATCGAAGTCTTGCTTGTAGGAGACACAAAGCCTGGGATTTAACTCCATTTCTGAAGTAAAACACACAGCAGAGTTCTCATCCATTGATCACACTCTGCTTTAGAGCAAGAAGCACGCTCTTGCTTTCTAGAGGCTCTAAGACAGCATGAAATGTGAGTGTGCAGAGAACAAAAGAACAATGTTTCCTACACATACAGACCATATGTAGTCCAACTCTGCTTCTGAAACTGATACAAAGCACTGGTCCTCTAACATCCAATGCTTGTCATTTAAGATGAGAAACGTGTGAGCTTCGTTAACGATGTAGTTCCTTTGTCCTGAGAAGTGACTGCCATTACCTGAAACGAAGTCTTGCTTGTAGGAAGACACACAGCCTGGGATTTAACTCCATTTCTGAAGGGAAACAAACAGCATAGTTCTCATCCATGGATCACACTCTGCTTTAGAGCGAGAACACGCTCTTGCTTTCTAGCTTCTCTAATACACCAGGAAATCTGAGTGTGCTCAGAACAAGAGAACTGTGTTTCCTACACATACGGACCATATCTAGTTCAACTCTGCTTCTGATACTGAAACAAACCACAGGTCCTCTAACACCCAATGCTTGTAAGTTAAGATGAGAAACGTGTGAGCTTTGTGAAGGATGTAGTTCCTTTGAGCTGTAAAGAAACTGCCCTTACCTGAAAAGAATTCTTGCCTTAGAAAGACTCAGAGCCTGGGATTTAACTCCATTTCTGAACGGAAACACACAGCAGAGTTCTCATCCATTGATCACACTCTTCTTTAGAACAAGAATCATGCTCTTGCTTTCTAGAGTCTCTAAGACAGCAGGATACGTGAGTTTGCTGAGAACAAAAGAACGGTGTTTCCTACACATACGGACCATATCTAGTTCAACTCTGCTTCTGATACTGAAACAAACCACAGGTCCTCTAAAACCCAATGCTTGTCATTTTAGATGAGAAACGTGTGAGCTTCGTGAACGATGTAGTTCATTTGAGTTGTAAAGAAACTGCCCTTTCCTGAAAAGAAGTCTTGTTTTTAGGAAGACTCAGAGCCTGGGATTTAACTCTATTTCTGAAGTGAAACACACAGCAGAGTTCTCATCCACTGATCACACTCTGCTTTAGCGCAAGAAGCACGCTCTTGCTTTCTAGAGGCTCTAGGACAGCATGAAACGTGAGTGTGCTGAGAACAAAAGAACGATGTTTCCTACACATACGGACCATATGTAGTCCAACTCTGCTTCTGAAACTGATACAAAGCACTGGTCCTCTAACATCCAATTCTTGTCAGTTAAGATGAGAAACGTGTGAGCTTCGTGAACGATGTAGTTCGTTTGAGCTGAAAAGTGACTGCCGTTACCTGAAACGTAGTCTTGCTTGTAGGAAGACACAGAGCCTGGAATTTAACTCCATTTCTGAAGTGAAACACACAGCATAGTTCTCATCCATGGATCACACACTGCTTTAGAACGAGAAGCACGCTCTTGCTTTCTAGAGTCTCTAATACAAAAGGTAAAGTGACTGTGCTCAGAACAATAGAACGGTGTTTCCTACACATACGAACCATATCTAGTTCAACTCTGCTTCTGAAACTGAAACAAACCACAGGTCCTCTAACATCCAATGCTTGTCAGTTAAGATGAGAATCGTGTGAGCTTCGTGAACGACATAGTTCGTTTGAGATGTAAAGTAACTGCCCTTACCTGAAAAGAATTCTTGCTTTAGGAAGACTCAGAGCCTGGGATTTAACTCCATTTCTGAAGGGAAACACACAGCAGAGTTCTCATCCATTGATCACACTCTGCTTTAGAGCGAGAAGCATGCTCTTGCTTTCTAAAATCTCTAAGACAGCAGGAAAGGTGAGTGTGCTGAGAACAAAAGAACGGTGTTTCCTACACATACAGACCATATCTAGTCCAACTCTGCTTCTGAAACTGATACAAAGCACTGGTCCTCTAACATCCAATGCTTGTGAGTTTACATGAGAATCGTGTTAGCTTCATGAACGACGTATTTCGTTTGAGATATAAAGTAACTGTCCTTTCCGGAAACGAAGTCTTCCTTGTAGGAAGACTCAGAGCTTAGGATTTAACTCCATTTCTGAAGTGAAACACACAGCAGATTTCTCATCCATTGATCACTCTCTGCTTTAGAGCAAGAAGCACGCTCTTGCTTTCTAGAGGCTCTAAGACAGCATGAAACGTGAGTGTGCTGAGAAAAAAAGAACGATGTTTCCTACACATACGGACCATGTCTTGTCAAATTCTGCTTCTGAAACTGAAACAAAGCACTGGTCCTCTAACATCCAATGCTTGTCATTTAAGATGAGAAACGTGTGAGCTTCGTGAACGATGTAGTTCCTTTGAGAGAAGAAGTGACTGCCCTTACCTGAAACGAAGTCTTGCTTGTAGGAAGACACAGAGCCTGGGATTTAACTCCATTTCTGAAGGGAAACAAACAGCATAGTTCTCATCCATGGATCACACTCTGCTTTAGAGCGAGAACACGCTCTTGCTTTCTAGCTTCTCTAATACAGCAGGAAATCTGAGTGTTCACAGAACAAGAGAACGGTGTTTCCTACACATACAGACCATATCTAGTTCAACTCTGCTTCTGAAACTGAAACAAACCACAGGTCCTCTAACATCCAATGCTTGTCAATTAAGATGAGAAACGTATGAGCATCGTGAAGGATGTAGTTCGTTTGAGCTGTAAAGAAACTGCCCTTACCTGAAAAGAATTCTTGCTTTAGGAAGACTCAGAGCCTAGGATTTAACTCCATTTCTGAAGAGAAACACACAGCAGATTTCTCATCCATTGATCACACTCTGCTTTAGAACAAGAATCATGCTCTTGCTTTCTAGGGTCTCTAAGACAGCAGGAAACGTGAGTGTGCTGAGAACAAAAGAACGGTGTTTCCTACACAGAAGGACCATATGTAGTCCAACTCTGCTTTCGAAACTGATACAAAGCACTGGTCCTGTAACATCCAATGCTTGTCAGTTAAGATGAGAAACGTGTGAGCTTCATGAAAGATGTAGTTCGCTTGAGCTGAAAAGTAACTGCCATTTCCCGAAAAGAAGTCTTGCTTGTAGGAAGACACAGAGCCTGGGATTTAACTCCATTTTTGAAGTGAAACACACAGCATAGTTCTCATCCATGGATCACACTCTGCTTTAGAGCGAGAAGCACGCGCTTGCTTTCTAGCATCTCTAATACAGCAGGATATATGAGTGTGCTGAGAACAAAAGAACGGTGTTTCCTACACATACAGACCATGTCTAGTCCAACTCTGCTTCTGAAACTGATACAAAGCACTGTTCCTGTAACATCCAATGCTTGTCAGTTAAGATGAGAAACGTGTGAGCTTCGTGAAAGACGTAGTTCGTTTGAGCTGAAAAGTGACATTCCCTTACCTGAAAGGAAATATTGCTTGTAGGAAGACACAGAGCCGGGGATTTAACTCCATTTCTGTAGTGAAATACACAGCATAGTTCTCATCCACTGATCACACTCTGCTTTAGAGCAAGACGCACGCTCTTGCTTTCTGGAGTCACTAAGTCAGCAGGAAACGTGAGTGTGCTGAGAACAAAAGAACGGTGTTTCCTACACATACAGACGATGTCTAGTCCAACTCTGCTTCTGAAACTGATACAAAGCACTGGTCCTGTAACATCCAATGCTTGTCAGTTAAGATGAGAAACATGTGAGCTTCGTGAAAGACGTAGTTTTTTGAGCTGAAAAGTGACTGCCCTTACCTGAAAGGAAGTATTGCTTGTAGGAAGACACAGAGCCTGGGATTTAACTCCATTTCTGAAGTGAAACACACAGCATAGTTCTCATCCACTGATCACACTCTGCTTTAGAGCAAGACGCACGCTCTTGCTTTCTGGAGTCACTAAGTCAGCAGGAAACGTGAGTGTGCTGAGAACAAAGAACGGTGTTTCCTACACATACGCACCATATCTAGTTCAACACTGCTTCTGAAACTGAAACAAATCACAGGTCCTCTAACATCCAATGCTCGTCATTTAAGATGAGAAACGTGTGAGCTTCGTGAACGATGTAGTTCATTTGAGTTGTAAAGAAACTGCCCTTTCCTGAAAAGAAGTCTTGTTTTTAGGAAGACTCAGAGCCTGGGATTTAACTCTATTTCTGAAGTGAAACACACAGCAGAGTTCTCATCCACTGATCACACTCTGCTTTAGCGCAAGAGGCACGCTCTTGCTTTCTAGAGGCTCTAGGACAGCATGAAACTTGAGTGTGCTGAGAACAAAAGAACGATGTTTCCTACACATACGGACCATATGTAGTCCAACTCTGCTTCTGAAACTGATACAAAGCACTGGTCCTCTAACATCCAATTCTTGTCAGTTAAGATGAGATACGTGTGAGCTTCGTGAACGATGTAGTTCGTTTGAGCTGAAAAGTGACTGCCGTTACCTGAAACGTAGTCTTGCTTGTAGGAAGACACAGAGCCTGGAATTTAACTCCATTTCTGAAGTGAAACACACAGCATAGTTCTCATCCATGAATCACACACTGCTTTAGAACGAGAAGCACGCTCTTGCTTTCTAGAGTCTCTAATACAAAAGGTAAAGTGACTGTGCTCAGAACAATAGAACGGTGTTTCCTACACATACGAACCATATCTAGTTCAACTCTGCTTCTGAAACTGAAACAAACCACAGGTCCTCTAACATCCAATGCTTGTCAGTTAAGATGAGAATCGTGTGAGCTTCGTGAACGACATAGTTCGTTTGAGATGTAAAGTAACTGCCCTAACCTGAAACGAAGTCTTTTTTGTAGGAAGACTCAGAGCCTGGGATTTAACTCCATTTCTGAAGTAAAACACACAGCAGAGTTCGCATCCATTGATCACACTCTGCTTTAGAGCAAGAAGCACGCTCTTGCTTTCTAGAGGCTCTAAGACAGCATGAAATGTGAGTGTGCAGAGAACAAAAGAACGATGTTTCCTACACATACGGACCATATGTAGTCCAACTCTTCTTCAGAAACTGATATAAAGCACTGGTCCTCTAACATCCAATGCTTGTCATTTAAGATGAGAAACGTGTGAGCTTCGTTAACGATGTAGTTCCTTTGAGCTGAGAAGTGACTGCCCTTACCTGAAACGAAGTCTTGCTTGTAGGAGACACAGAGCCTGGGATTTAACTCCATTTCTGAAGTAAAACACACAGCAGAGTTCTCATCCATTGATCACACTCTGCTTTAGAGCAAGAAGCACGCTCTTGCTTTCTAGAGGCTCTAAGACAGCATGAAATGTGAGTGTGCAGAGAACAAAAGAACAATGTTTCCTACACATACAGACCATATGTAGTCCAACTCTGCTTCTGAAACTGATACAAACACTGGTCCTCTAACATCCAATGCTTGTCATTTAAGATGAGAAACGTGTGAGCTTCGTTAACGATGTAGTTCCTTTGAGCTGAGAAGTGACTGCCATTACCTGAAACGAAGTCTTGCTTGTAGGAAGACACACAGCCTGGGATTTAACTCCATTTCTGAAGGGAAACAAACAGCATAGTTCTCATCCATGGATCACACTCTGCTTTAGAGCGAGAACACGCTCTTGCTTTCTAGCTTCTCTAATACAGCAGGAAATCTGAGTGTGCTCAGAACAAGAGAACTGTGTTTCCTACACATACGGACCATATCTAGTTCAACTCTGCTTCTGATACTGAAACAAACCACAGGTCCTCTAACACCCAATTCTTGTCAGTTAAGATGAGAAACGTGTGAGCTTCGTGAACGATGTAGTTCTTTTGAGCTGAAAAGTGACTGCCGTTACCTGAAACGTAGTCTTGCTTGTAGGAAGACACAGAGCCTGGAATTTAACTCCATTTCTGAAGTGAAACACACAGCATAGTTCTCATCCATGGATCACACACTGCTTTAGAACGAGAAGCACGCTCTTGCTTTCTAGAGTCTCTAATACAAAAGGTAACGTGACTGTGCTCAGAACAATAGAACGGTGTTTCCTACACATACGAACCATATCTAGTTCAACTCTGCTTCTGAAACTGAAACAAACCACAGGTCCTCTAACATCCAATGCTTGTCAGTTAAGATGAGAATCGTGTGAGCTTCGTGAACGACATAGTTCGTTTGAGATGTAAAGTAACTGCCCTTACCTGAAAAGAATTCTTGCTTTAGGAAGACTCAGAGCCTGGGATTTAACTCCATTTCTGAAGGGAAACACACAGCAGAGTTCTCATCCATTGATCACACTCTGCTTTAGAGCGAGAAGCATGCTCTTGCTTTCTAAAATCTCTAAGACAGCAGGAAAGGTGAGTGTGCTGAAAACAAAAGAACGGTGTTTCCTACACATACGGACCATATCTAGTCCAACTCTGCTTCTGAAACTGATACAAAGCACTGGTCCTCTAACATCCAATGCTTGTCAGTTTACATGAGAATCGTGTTAGCTTCATGAACGACGTATTTCGTTTGAGATATAAAGAAACTGTCCTTTCCAGAAACGAAGTCTTCCTTGTAGGAAGACTCAGAGCTTAGGATTTAACTCCATTTCTGAAGTGAAACACACAGCAGATTTCCCATCCATTGATCACTCTCTGCTTTAGAGCAAGAAGCACGCTCTTGCTTTCTAGAGGCTCTAAGACAGCATGAAACGTGAGTGTGCTGAGAAAAAAAGAACGATGTTTCCTACACATACGGACCATGTCTTGTCAAATTCTGCTTCTGAAACTGAAACAAAGCACTGGTCCTCTAACATCCAATGCTTGTCATTTAAGATGAGAAACGTGTGAGCTTTGTGAACAATGTAGTTCCTTTGAGAGAAGAAGTGACTGCCCTTACCTGAAACGAAGTCTTGCTTGTAGGAAGACACAGAGGCTGGGATTTAACTCCATTTCTGAAGGGAAACAAACAGCATAGTTCTCATCCATGGATCACACTCTGCTTTAGAGCGAGAACACGCTCTTGCTTTCTAGCTTCTCTAATACAGCAGGAAATCTGAGTGTGCACAGAACAAGAGAACGGTGTTTCCTACACATACAGACCATATCTAGTTCAACTCTGCTTCTGAAACTGAAACAAACCACAGGTCCTCTAACATCCAATGCTTGTCAATTAAGATGAGAAACGTATGAGCATCGTGAAGGATGTAGTTCGTTTGAGCTGTAAAGAAACTGCCCTTACCTGAAAAGAATTCTTCCTTAGGAAGACTCAGAGCCTGGGATTTAACTCCATTTCTGAAGAGAAACACACAGCAGAGTTCTCATCCATTGATCACACTCTGCTTTAGAACAAGAATCATGCTCTTGCTTTCTAGGGTCTCTAAGACAGCAGGAAACGTGAGTGTGCTGAGAACAAAAGAACGGTGTTTCCTACACATAAGGACCATATGTAGTCCAACTCTGCTTTCGAAACTGATACAAAGCACTGGTCCTGTAACATCCAATGCTTGTCAGTTAAGATGAGAAACGTGTGAGCTTCGTGAAAGACGTAGTTCGTTTGAGCTGAAAAGTGACTGCCCTTACCTGAAAGGAAATATTGCTTGTAGGAAGACACAGAGCCTGGGATTTAACTCCATTTCTGTAGTGAAACACACAGCATAGTTCTCATCCACTGATCACACTCTGCTTTAGAGCAAGACGCACGCTCTTGCTTTCTGGAGTCACTAAGTCAGCAGGAAACGTGAGTGTGCTGAGAACAAAAGAACGGTGTTTCCTACACATACAGACGATGTCTAGTCCAACTCTGCTTCTGAAACTGATACAAAGCACTGGTCCTGTAACATCCAATGCTTGTCAGTTAAGATGAGAAACGTGTGAGCTTCGTGAAAGACGTAGTTCTTTTGAGCTGAAAAGTGACTGCCCTTACCTGAAAGGAAGTATTGCTTGTAGGAAGACACACAGCCTGGGATTTAACTCCATTTCTGAAGGGAAACAAACAGCATAGTTCTCATCCATGGATCACACTCTGCTTTAGAGCAAGACGCACGCTCTTGCTTTCTGGAGTCACTAAGTCAGCAGGAAATGTGAGTGTGCTGAGAACAAAGAACGGTGTTTCCTACACATACGCACCATATCTAGTTCAACACTGCTTCTGAAACTGAAACAAATCACAGGTCCTCTAACATACAATGCTCGTCATTTAAGATGAGAAACGTGTGAGCTTTGTGAATGATGTAGTTCATTTGAGTTGTAAAGAAAATGCCCTTACCTGAAAAGAAGTCTTGTTTGTAGGAAGACTCAGAGCCTGGGATTTAACTCTATTTCTGAAGTGAAACACACAGCAGAGTTCTCATCCACTATCACACTCTGCTTTAGCGCAAGAAGCACGCTCTTGCTTTCTAGAGGCTCTAGGACAGCATGAAACTTGAGTGTGCTGAGAACAAAAGAACGATGTTTCCTACACATACGGACCATATGTAGTCCAACTCTGCTTCTGAAACTGATACAAAGCACTGGTCCTCTAACATCCAATTCTTGTCAGTTAAGATGAGATACGTGTGAGCTTCCTGAACGATGTAGTTCGTTTGAGCTGAAAAGTGACTGCCGTTACCTGAAACGTAGTCTTGCTTGTAGGAAGACACAGAGCCTGGAATTTAACTCCATTTCTGAAGTGAAACACACAGCATAGTTCTCATCCATGAATCACACACTGCTTTAGAACGAGAAGCACGCTCTTGCTTTCTAGAGTCTCTAATACAAAAGGTAAAGTGACTGTGCTCAGAACAATAGAACGGTGTTTCCTACACATACGAACCATATCTAGTTCAACTCTGCTTCTGAAACTGAAACAAACCACAGGTCCTCTAACATCCAATGCTTGTCAGTTAAGATGAGAATCGTGTGAGCTTCGTGAACGACATAGTTCGTTTGAGATGTAAAGTAACTGCCCTAACCTGAAACGAAGTCTTTTTTGTAGGAAGACTCAGAGCCTGGGATTTAACTCCATTTCTGAAGTAAAACACACAGCAGAGTTCGCATCCATTGATCACACTCTGCTGTAGAGCAAGAAGCACGCTCTTGCTTTCTAGAGGCTCTAAATCAGCATGAAATGTGAGTGTGCAGAGAACAAAAGAACGATGTTTCCTACACATACGGACCATATGTAGTCCAACTCTTCTTCAGAAACTGATATAAAGCACTGGTCCTCTAACATCCAATGCTTGTCATTTAAGATGAGAAACGTGTGAGCTTCGTTAACGATGTAGTTCCTTTGAGCTGAGAAGTGACTGCCCTTACCTGAAACGAAGTCTTGCTTGTAGGAGACACAGAGCCTGGGATTTAACTCCATTTCTGAAGTAAAACACACAGCAGAGTTCTCATCCATTGATCACACTCTGCTTTAGAGCAAGAAGCACGCTCTTGCTTTCTAGAGGCTCTAAGACAGCATGAAATGTGAGTGTGCAGAGAACAAAAGAACAATGTTTCCTACACATACAGACCATATGTAGTCCAACTCTGCTTCTGAAACTGATACAAACACTGGTCCTCTAACATCCAATGCTTGTCATTTAAGATGAGAAACGTGTGAGCTTCGTTAACGATGTAGTTCCTTTGAGCTGAGAAGTGACTGCCATTACCTGAAACGAAGTCTTGCTTGTAGGAAGACACACAGCCTGGGATTTAACTCCATTTCTGAAGGGAAACAAACAGCATAGTTCTCATCCATGGATCACACTCTGCTTTAGAGCGAGAACACGCTCTTGCTTTCTAGCTTCTCTAATACAGCAGGAAATCTGAGTGTGCTCAGAACAAGAGAACTGTGTTTCCTACACATACGGACCATATCTAGTTCAACTCTGCTTCTGATACTGAAACAAACCACAGGTCCTCTAACACCCAATTCTTGTCAGTTAAGATGAGAAACGTGTGAGCTTCGTGAACGATGTAGTTCTTTTGAGCTGAAAAGTGACTGCCGTTACCTGAAACGTAGTCTTGCTTGTAGGAAGACACAGAGCCTGGAATTTAACTCCATTTCTGAAGTGAAACACACAGCATAGTTCTCATCCATGGATCACACACTGCTTTAGAACGAGAAGCACGCTCTTGCTTTCTAGAGTCTCTAATACAAAAGGTAACGTGACTGTGCTCAGAACAATAGAACGGTGTTTCCTACACATACGAACCATATCTAGTTCAACTCTGCTTCTGAAACTGAAACAAACCACAGGTCCTCTAACATCCAATGCTTGTCAGTTAAGATGAGAATCGTGTGAGCTTCGTGAACGACATAGTTCGTTTGAGATGTAAAGTAACTGCCCTTACCTGAAAAGAATTCTTGCTTTAGGAAGACTCAGAGCCTGGGATTTAACTCCATTTCTGAAGGGAAACACACAGCAGAGTTCTCATCCATTGATCACACTCTGCTTTAGAGCGAGAAGCATGCTCTTGCTTTCTAAAATCTCTAAGACAGCAGGAAAGGTGAGTGTGCTGAGAACAAAAGAACGGTGTTTCCTACACATACGGACCATATCTAGTCCAACTCTGCTTCTGAAACTGATACAAAGCACTGGTCCTCTAACATCCAATGCTTGTCAGTTTACATGAGAATCGTGTTAGCTTCATGAACGACGTATTTCGTTTGAGATATAAAGAAACTGTCCTTTCCAGAAACGAAGTCTTCCTTGTAGGAAGACTCAGAGCTTAGGATTTAACTCCATTTCTGAAGTGAAACACACAGCAGATTTCCCATCCATTGATCACTCTCTGCTTTAGAGCAAGAAGCACGCTCTTGCTTTCTAGAGGCTCTAAGACAGCATGAAACGTGAGTGTGCTGAGAAAAAAAGAACGATGTTTCCTACACATACGGACCATGTCTTGTCAAATTCTGCTTCTGAAACTGAAACAAAGCACTGGTCCTCTAACATCCAATGCTTGTCATTTAAGATGAGAAACGTGTGAGCTTTGTGAACAATGTAGTTCCTTTGAGAGAAGAAGTGACTGCCCTTACCTGAAACGAAGTCTTGCTTGTAGGAAGACACAGAGGCTGGGATTTAACTCCATTTCTGAAGGGAAACAAACAGCATAGTTCTCATCCATGGATCACACTCTGCTTTAGAGCGAGAACACGCTCTTGCTTTCTAGCTTCTCTAATACAGCAGGAAATCTGAGTGTGCACAGAACAAGAGAACGGTGTTTCCTACACATACAGACCATATCTAGTTCAACTCTGCTTCTGAAACTGAAACAAACCACAGGTCCTCTAACATCCAATGCTTGTCAATTAAGATGAGAAACGTATGAGCATCGTGAAGGATGTAGTTCGTTTGAGCTGTAAAGAAACTGCCCTTACCTGAAAAGAATTCTTCCTTAGGAAGACTCAGAGCCTGGGATTTAACTCCATTTCTGAAGAGAAACACACAGCAGAGTTCTCATCCATTGATCACACTCTGCTTTAGAACAAGAATCATGCTCTTGCTTTCTAGGGTCTCTAAGACAGCAGGAAACGTGAGTGTGCTGAGAACAAAAGAACGGTGTTTCCTACACATAAGGACCATATGTAGTCCAACTCTGCTTTCGAAACTGATACAAAGCACTGGTCCTGTAACATCCAATGCTTGTCAGTTAAGATGAGAAACGTGTGAGCTTCGTGAAAGACGTAGTTCGTTTGAGCTGAAAAGTGACTGCCCTTACCTGAAAGGAAATATTGCTTGTAGGAAGACACAGAGCCTGGGATTTAACTCCATTTCTGTAGTGAAACACACAGCATAGTTCTCATCCACTGATCACACTCTGCTTTAGAGCAAGACGCACGCTCTTGCTTTCTGGAGTCACTAAGTCAGCAGGAAACGTGAGTGTGCTGAGAACAAAAGAACGGTGTTTCCTACACATACAGACGATGTCTAGTCCAACTCTGCTTCTGAAACTGATACAAAGCACTGGTCCTGTAACATCCAATGCTTGTCAGTTAAGATGAGAAACGTGTGAGCTTCGTGAAAGACGTAGTTCTTTTGAGCTGAAAAGTGACTGCCCTTACCTGAAAGGAAGTATTGCTTGTAGGAAGACACACAGCCTGGGATTTAACTCCATTTCTGAAGGGAAACAAACAGCATAGTTCTCATCCATGGATCACACTCTGCTTTAGAGCAAGACGCACGCTCTTGCTTTCTGGAGTCACTAAGTCAGCAGGAAATGTGAGTGTGCTGAGAACAAAGAACGGTGTTTCCTACACATACGCACCATATCTAGTTCAACACTGCTTCTGAAACTGAAACAAATCACAGGTCCTCTAACATAGAATGCTCGTCATTTAAGATGAGAAACGTGTGAGCTTTGTGAACGATGTAGTTCATTTGAGTTGTAAAGAAAATGCCCTTACCTGAAAAGAAGTCTTGTTTGTAGGAAGACTCAGAGCCTGGGATTTAACTCTATTTCTGAAGTGAAACACACAGCAGAGTTCTCATCCACTATCACACTCTGCTTTAGCGCAAGAAGCATGCTCTTGCTTTCTAGAGGCTCTAGGACAGCATGAAACTTGAGTGTGCTGAGAACAAAAGAACGATGTTTCCTACACATACGGACCATATGTAGTCCAACTCT
Source organism: Onychomys leucogaster (assembly GCA_949786385.1). NCBI lineage: Eukaryota > Metazoa > Chordata > Mammalia > Rodentia > Cricetidae > Onychomys > Onychomys leucogaster. The sequence continues at coordinate 123,848 of CATKUP010000565.1, forward strand.
GCTTCTGAAACTGATACAAAGCACTGGTCCTCTAACATCCAATTCTTGTCAGTTAAGATGAGATACGTGTGAGCTTCCTGAACGATGTAGTTCGTTTGAGCTGAAAAGTGACTGCCGTTACCTGAAACGTAGTCTTGCTTGTAGGAAGACACAGAGCCTGGAATTTAACTCCATT